>MJUU01013862.1:55411-66018 GCA_002080025.1 Modiolus philippinarum | reverse complement strand
CCCCCCTCATTTTAAGGTAATAAAATCAAATCGACCTTTTTTCGAAATATGAATCATAATTCTTAAAATATTGATTGTGAAAAAACGGTCAATTCTACGGGGGCATTTTTATATCTCATGAAAACAAAATATCTCGATATTATCAGATATTATTTTATAATTATCCGATAATATCTCATAATTATGAGATATTATTTCATAATTATGAGATATTATCAATTCTCATAATTTTGAGATATCATCTCATAAATACCAGATAATTGTCTCAAAATTTTGAGATACTAATTCATAAAAATGAGATCTTATCTCATAATTATGAGATATATTTTCATAATTACGAGATAGTATCACATAATTATGAATTAATAAGTCATATTTATGAGATAATTATCTCATTAGATATGACCTCATCATTATGAAATTATATCTCATAATTATGAGATAATATCTCACAATTATGAATTAGTGTCTCATAGATTGATTGATTAATTGATCGATGTTTTACGTCTTATTTGGCTAAATTGTATCTCATTATTGCGAGAATTTTTTTCTTTATGTGGCATCAATGCGCTTCTGTACAGTTTCAAGCTTAAAATGTGATTCTTTCCATTTACCGGTATGATTCGCTAGAAAATTGTTTCGAATATTATTCCATTTACGAGATCCTACATATAAGTTATGAATCATTTTATAGCTATTTAACAGATGTTACAAGTTGACACATGGGGTCATTGCATTTATCATTATAAAGGATACGCGAAGTACATGGCACTTTAAACAAGGGTACTTTTAGAAACGGACAGATACCTAAAAAATGTGGTCATCATATTTACGTGTCATATTGCCAATATCTCCCGCCCCACCCCAACCTTATTGGATGTGAAATGCTACGGGCTATGCTAAAATCTGCGACTTTCTGGGAAGCTAACACCATTTTGAAATAATAAAAATGCACCCCTTTGGCCCGTTATAGCTTGAAAATGGGGAGATATCCATGAAAAACACAAGAAACCCCATTCAAAAAATTCAGAATTATATTTTAACAATATTTTCATCTTATGACTCTGTAAATTACTGAGAATCACATTTTTAATATTTTTTTCCGCAGTCACGGGACAAAAAAAAATAAAAATTGAATTGCAATCAGAATATTTATAAAACATTGATTTTTTTTAAATTCGACCCATCTTAAGAAATGAGATATTGATCCTGTGAAATCCTTTCAAAATCTTATACATTAATTTTCCATAGACGATTGTGCCATACTTCAAAAATTTTGCCACCATATTGAATATTTAAAAAAAAAATTCCAGGCAATGGTATTAGTAAGAGAAAAAAAATCATATCAAGGAAAATAGCCAATATTTTAAAGTACTATTCACAACAGATATACCGCTACATAGGGTCATCTTTTCACTTTGCAAATGTATTTGAATGGAGCCATACATTTTAGTCAATATTTTGTCTGAGCTCTGTCCAAACGCTGTTCATTTATAGGAAAAGGCTTGTCTTAATCAAAGTCTGATCCTAATCCAACTACCTTACTAACCTCTTACTACAAGGCATATCAAATCATGATGATACAGCATACCCCCAGATATATCAAATGTTGAAATGATAAATGAGTAGAATATATTTGAAATCATAAGTTTCAAATTGTCCCTCCCCTCCCTTATAAGGATATTGTAACTATGTTACCTGCAGTTACTCATTTCTTTGCAAAAAAGCAACACGTATTTTTCAAAATGATTAAAGAAACGAAACAAAATTTTATACTTACAATATTTTGAAGAAAGACGACCAATTTGGTAAGCTTAATTTCTGCCATATAATTTCGGAATTAAACTATACTGATGTATAAATCACAATCTATATTTTATCTTCTGGTTCACTGTATATCCACACATTGAAATATTTCAATAAATGTCAAACGAATCAATTTTCTTAACCTTTTTACATCTGTGACACTCATTACTGATTTGTCCTTTGAACTCACTGGTCTTTTCATACGGCTAACTCGATTTGTTTGTGTAGTTTTATACATCAATGAACTCGATGTCTATGTGACATAATTGTCATTAAAAAGTGTCCATTGTTTGTTTGGGAATAAATCAGTCATGAAAAGGTATCCAACGGGGTTTTATTGAAAAAGGTACATTTAATAAAGGTTATATATGTTTTGGGGGTTTTATGTTTCTGAAGTGTTTACCCCTCCGGCCTCCGGTCGTCGGGGTTTCTTTTCCAGAAACGCCTTTACCTCATGGTATAACTATTACGGAGTCACCCGTCATTCAGGGTTTGATCATTCCAAAACATCTATAGGTACAACAGACCAAATGCAGGGTGATCCTTTTAATAGATCAATAAGGGACCGACCATTTAACCTGAAGGGGGCTTATGGTTTTTTTTTCTGGACAGAAAATGTTTTTCGCGCTTCGCGCGAAACACATTCTTTATTTATTTCAGGCGTATCAACAAAATGTTTTTTTTCCAAAATTAACATGTTTTTTGGGGGGCAGAATGCCTCCTTCAGAAATTTTTTTTCATCACTTTGGCAGCAAAAATATTTTTTTCACATAAAATCAGATCCAAAATATTTTTTTTAGTAAAAAACCATAGCCCCCCCCCCCCTCCTTCAAGTTAAATGATCGGTCTCTAATTGTTTGATTGGTGAATGTTCCTACTTGATCTTGGGGCATACAAATTACAAATTTTTTTTTTTTTGAAAAGTGTTCACTATACAAATGTCTACATGATCATTATTGATTAATTTGATTGTAATCTTTTAACACCTAATGTTGGCACTACACTGAAAAAGTAGATTTACCCAAGTTCAAAGTTTAAGGCAAACTCCGCCCAGTCAATCTTAAGTTTTATTACAATATATCAGTATGGGTATGTTTTACGTACGAGAGGATATAAATTCGGGGCATGATGTTTTCGAGATCGATTTGGAACATCCCTACCCAAAAATATTCAAAGTAGCCCCCCGGACTAGTGCGACAATTGGAATGATACAAAACAACATGATTATCAAAATTGAAACAAGCAGAGAAAATTATAGGAGTTGATTTCCTGTTTTATAGAACAAACCGTTCAATTGTCAGTAGACCCAGCCACCCCCCCCCCCCACACACACACACACACATTTTCTAAAAAAAATTAAATCACAATTTACACCCAATACAGGGTCAATAGCAACATATAAACAAATTTACATAACAAATAATAACACATACAATATACATTATAGAGCAAGTAATCAAGTGCTCCCTGTCCTCAGTTCTAAAGAATTTTTAATAAAGGAGCCTAAAGATTTCACCTGTTGGAAATTTGTAGGATTTAGTATATTTTCAATTATATTATTATCAATATGATTTTGTATATTTTGTATATGAAAATTACTAAGAAATTCTTTTCTTAATTATTACTTACTTTACAATATAAAAATAAATGGTTTTCATCATCCAAAACACCATGTACTACATATTCTTAAATGCTTAGGTAGTTTTTATAGCGACCAGTTTCTATAGTGAGAGAATGGTCACTTAATGTAAATTTACAGATAAGTATTCTTACTTCGTAAATTTGATATTTTAAATAAAATTCTTGTTTATTGTTGGACTTAAATGTTTTAAAAAAGAGAGGTTTATTATCATCATCTATTGCTTTTAATTTTTTATCTTAGGTATCAAGGTAGCTTTTTTCTAGTTTTTTTATAATATTTTTTAAGAGATTTTTTTAATTTTATTTTTTGAAAATAATTTTGTACAACTCTACTTTTACACTATGCAACTTTCACAAATCTCCCTGATATGCATTGAAATTGGACAACTGTGTGATATAGTTTGAATTTATCAAATGTAAACTGTTTTTATACAGGAAATGTCCATGCCTAGTGGTATCTACAATATGTGTAAATTTTAATTTTGATAGATGCCGTATACAGAAGAAGATATATTTACCCTTTCGGAGCACCTGGTGTCACTCTCCGTTTTAGTTTGTAGTTTTTCGTTGTGTTTGTAATGTTCGTTCGTGTTGTATGTGTCATGTCTTCGGTCATCCCCCTTGTGATGTATTTGTATTGTTTTGGGGCTGCTTTTATTAATGCTATCTACTTGTGCTATGTCCCTTTTGTATCTAATGTCGTTGTTCTGACGTCAAAGGCTACCGAAGGATGTTGGACAACACAGAATATTGAAAAAGTGCATTGATTTGTGACTTTTAGTGCCGTACATTTTTGTATACAAAGATTTTTGGAAGAACATAATTTTAGGCAGGGCAATTTTTTTAGTATTATATATTTTGAACATAATCCGCAGAATAAAAAATCTCCTGAAGTTGTGTGTCATATACCTTCTATGCTGATGAATGGATATGAGGTAAAATATACCCTCCGACTTTTCGCCTCGAGAGTATGAACAAAAATTTTGTAAATTGAAAATTCCATGATCAGAAAACAATTTCATCTGTTTTTTTTTTACTTCAAGGTCCATCGCAAAAGAACATATATGTTGGTATCTTGACGTTGAAATGAGGATGGAAAAACCCGGCTGGTTAATGTGTACCACTGGTTTGTAATTTTATTTACTTCAGATAAGAAATCTTTTTAAAATGATTTCGCATTCCTCAAACAAAACATAATATAACATAATAAAAATTTAAACAAATTAAAAAAAAACGTGGTGGCTTCTGCAAGAACCACTAGATTTCACCATGTCAAACCCTAAAATACGAAGATACATTGTACCAGGCATCATTTAACTAAACTGTTTTATGCTGTTACCTTTTTGATGACAAAAGACAATACGGGACTTTTGAGTCGTGTTCAATCCGAAAACATTTTTTGTGTAATATGTGAAAAAAATCAATACACCAATACCTTGAGAGGGAATCACTGATTTTATTAACACTGTTGAGCTAAGGGTGATTTATATTTGATCTATTTGTAGCACTTCAGTTAATTGTTTTTCATCAATTAAAATTTAGTTCAATAATTGTCATGTAGGACATAATATAAAAAGTGCATTTCAATTTCATAAAAAGTTTGTTTTTAGAAGGTATATATATTAATTTCAATATGTCAGAAATCCAGTTATCCGTCTTACTTGTATTTCAGGAGATCGTTTCCGCCTTCAATTACAATAAAGTTCCTATGTCGAAAGTCTCATATTAGACATCATACATTGTAGTAACACTTTATCTATGATAATAGGTCCTAATTGTATTACACGCTTCCATTCAGCAACATAATACTTTGCTTACACTAGTGGACCAAGTCTGTAGGTATTTCTGTCAGTTTTGTCCAGTTTGCCTACATTTTGCCCAAAATCGAAATCATCCTCCAAAAATGTCGTTCCTACACCAGCCATTTCACATCCCCACTTCTTGATCTGTCAATGCGTATTGCTAGTAATCACATACTTCTTTTATATACTTCCACCAACATACACCCAAATGTATCTTTGTCATCAAAAGTTTGTCACAATTCCCAGTTTGGGTGATAAAATATCTATATATTACCTCCATAGACTCACCTTATTGTATTTGTGTTATGAGAAGCCTTTATTACAATTTTCTATTACTAAGAATTAGCTTTATCATTATTTAGAAAAGTGTCCATGTGAATTAATTTATTATGCCGAACAATGAGTAAACAAGTAGTGGGCCCTAATTTTTTTTTATTACTATGTAGGCTTTCTGATCAAGTCTGAAGCACCTGTGGTAGAAAACGTTGGGACTTCCATCTAATATTGTACAACAGTATTCTTTAAAAGATAACTAAGCGTAGTTTTAAAAGTATTCAGATACATCTTGTGTTTTCGTTTATTTAAATAGTCCTTTTTAATATTGCAGAATATTTCTAATTTGATTTGCTGCACGATGGGACTTCGTTTCAAATTTCTAATCTTTCAGGTTTGTATATGTACATTGTATATGTTGTATATCTATATTGTTTCGTAAGCCGAACGGCTAAAACTCAGTAGTTTAATTTGTTATGAACATGTAAATTTGTAGAGAATGGGTCTTCCTTTCACGGTAGAGTGGAAAAGCCTCATTATTAGGTTCACTATAGTTGGACGTTGAATCTTGTTTGCCTAGCTGCTCGAGCAAAACGGGGAAAGTAGTTTTTGGCATATGCAAGTGTGTGTATCGTGTATACAACATTTCCAAAGATATGACGTGTCAGTATCCCAAATGAAAGTGGACATTTTCAGCTAGATTCACGTCTTCCCGGATTTGACTACCGACTTTGACATTTTCCCGGATTGAATCACTCACAGTGTGACGGGTGCTGTTAACAGGGCAGGACATGCTTACCCTTCCGGAGCACCTGATGTCACTCTCAGTTTCACTGGAGTTCACACTGTGAGTGCCTTTGTTCTGAATGTTGTGGTTTCTGGTTCTGTGCTTTGTGTCTGTCTGGCGTCATTGTTTTTGTGTCTAACGTCATTGTTTTCTGTGTTCTCGTTTTTGCCCTGTCTTTGGACTTCGATTTTTGTGAATATCACCCCTTTGTTCCTTCGGTATTCTACTGCCGTTGTTTCCAAGCAACAGATACTGATGTAATTAAGTAAAACAACCAAACGTCTTTGGACATACTCAGCAAGTGAAACTTGACAGATAACTATAGCAGTGAGCAATAGAAAGTGCAAACTTTGATGTCGATACAGAACTGATGCAAAAATTAAGCGGATTCATGCAAATTCTTTTGGAAACATACCGAATATCAAAAGAAAAAAATACTGTGAATTAATTTTTAATTACACCAGGAAATCAATTCTCGTGATGAGTCGCATGCTTGTAAACTCAGGTAAATTTGTAATAGTTATCACACGAGGACGTGGTGTGTCTGTATAAGATCACCCCGACAGCCGGAGGCCTGAGGGTTGAGCTTCTATAGACACACCAAGTACGAGTGTGATACTTATTTTACATCCCAGCTAATATATTTATTTGAGGAAAAACCGATATACATTCTTAAAAATCATTTCCATGTCATGAAATAAATATCCTATACTATAATAATATATATATCCTTATTGTGCCCCATAAATATTCTTTATAAACGATTTTTTTAACATGGCATTTCCAACGATTTTCAACGAGATCGTGGTGTAATAGGTAAGGCAGAAGACTAGTAAAGGAGACGGCACTGGTTCGAATCCCACTAAGGGCAATGGTATTTTTCGAGGTTTTAAATTCTTTGTAATTGAAAATTTTATGGATGGGAAAGCATAAAATTACTAAGTCCAAAAAATGAGCAGTTCTCAAAGTCTGACCTTAAGAAAAAAAAAAAAAAAACAAACAAACAAACATATCCTTTGTTCTTACTGGGATGAGATTGCTGGGGTAATCCGACTCATATCACCCCTGCTAGAAAGAAGGAGCTGGGATGTAATTAAGCAAGATTATTCATACTGACAACTAGTTAAAGTCCAATAAAATCACATGAGTGGTGCAGAAAGAAAGTTGATATGTAAGTGTGTATCATTGTTTAAGTTACCAGATATAAAATATGCAAAAATGAGAGCCTGTTTTTCTTCAAGTGATATCTTTTTTTATTTTTAAGCCGAGAGACTTCAATTATTTTAGGGCCTTGAGCAGTTGTTAAAAAATCTACATGTACTCGTTTTCATGTCAATGTCGTATGATAAGACTGCAAGTTCAGTTTCCGGTTTTTGTCATATTCTTGCAGATTTCATTCGGGAATTATGAGATTCTAAAATTTTGAGATTTAAAAGTATGCGACGTCCGATGGAAAAAGTGAAAATATACTTAAAATACAATTCATGACATTACTATAGGATTATACGGTCAAATATTTAAAGAACCCTTAAAATATCAACATTCTAAACAAATAACAATAAGAAGTAGTTCATCTTGCGAATTCATGACTGTTACTATCTTGAGGAATAGTTAAGGACATTATGACCAAACGAACCCACACAGGGTCATATATGTTCATAATAATCAAACCAAACCCATGATATATGCAAAACTAGCCAAAAAATTACAAATATTTACACATTCATGCAACTGGCAAGCATAGTGACTGTAATGAATTGTTATGCCAAAATAAACCCCAAATAACCAAAAAAAAAGTATGAATATTAATCACAACCATTAACACGGGTATGAAGTATGCAATTAGCCAGTCAAAATGACAATTAATGGCCCAACCTGGCGTCAAGTAGCCATAAATGGAAAAAAGTCTTAATTACAACCATAACAACAGTTATGAGATATGCAAGTAGGGGTCAGAATGACATTCAATGACCAAACTTGATCACAAAAAGCCATAAATGATAATAATTGTTCCTTGCAACTATTACCGCAACTACGAGGAATGCAAGAATGACAATAAAGGAGCCAACCTGAACAAATATAACAAGAAAAGATAACAATTGTTCATCGCAACCATTGCCACAGCCATGAGATATACAAGCATAAGATCAGAATGACATCTTATGACCAAAACAATCAATGAAAACCATAGTGTCATTATAATTCATCGCAATTATTACCACAATGATAATTTTTAAAATATAAATAATATTCTAAGACCAAACCAATCTACAAATAACCCATGCCAACGTGGTCAGAATTGTTCATCGCAATTATTACAACATTGAAATTTACAAGGATTGGCTCAGAAGAACATATTATATCCAAACCAACCAACAGATAACCATAAACTGTCATTATTCGCTGCATGATTCTTGATTTTATTCTGATGTTTATAATTTCCTGTTGATTTCTTTATTTTGTATGATTATGCTGTACACGTAAATTACAACCAACTACTAAAGGAGTATTGCTGTGCTTTATTAAAAAATCATTATAATTCAGTACAATCATTTCTAAAGCCAAAACATTTGACAAGCATAAGGGCAAAATGACATTTTATGAATAAACCCAAACCATCAGATAACCATTAATGGCCATTAATATTTATGGCAACTGTTACAACAAAATGATAGAATAACATTTTTATTACTCAATCTGACAGCCATAAATTGTCCTTAATAATCATCACAATGATTACCACTTATATTTTTTGCTTTCAAATTTAAGTTTCTAAAAAGAATTTTTATAAAAGTTTTCAATAAAACGATAATTACATAATTCAGAATGTATTGCCAAAAGAAGAATCATTAAGTGTGACCAAATTATGCCCCCACAAACCAACTAACATTCATATATCTTCAAACGAACCTGTTTTTTTTTTCGTAAAAAAATCTGGCAAGGTCAACCAGAGACATATAATTAAATTTGTTATTTAATTATATGTCTCTGGGTCAATCAAGAGTCGACATTACTGATTTACTGTCTTTATGGCTGAGAAAATTTTTTGGTTTTGGTATACTAGGTGAATATATTTGAAACTGAAAATTCAGCTGGTTGCCAGAAGAGGACAACTGGACGCAATTCGGACTTTGCGGCCCTTTATACTTTCATTTGTTGAATTTATCGACTGGCTTACTATTCTCATATTCTTATTAAACTATATCATGAAAATACCAAAAGTGAAAGAGGTAAATACCAAAAATTTGGTACACCATAGTTTTCCCTATTACACAATGGATTTCGAGTATAACTTAGATTAAATATTACATGTGACAAAATAGTCAATTACAATTTAATTAAAGAGAAATATACAATGTACATGTCATGCATACACGTATGCTATCAAGTATCTCTATCCTCCCAATGGGGTAGCATTCATTTTTTCCTTTGGATTGTTGGAATAGATACGATTGCGATTTACCAGTTTGGTCTAGATTTCAAACGTAAGATTATCTATGTAAAACTTATCATTTCAATAATAATAATCAGAAATTATGCACAAAATCACTTACCATGGGCAAATTAATATGGTAAAGTTAAACCATTGTTGTGACGTCATTCTATTGTATTAACTGTGGATTCTTTTTCAAGAATCCACAGCTTACCTTCTATTGTTTTCTCCAAAGTTTATAAACGTCCCGAGGGAAATGTATGTTTACTACATTTCACTGCGATCTGATTGTCCGATTAAGCGAAATATTTATTTTCGCATCGAGTGTTGTGATACCTTCGTTTGGCACGGACCTTTTTGATTTTCGGGAGGGGGTGCTGAGATTTTCATCCGAGTTGGGAAACGTTTTGGACCGGATGCCAGGAAATTTGTTGTTTGTTGAGCAAGTTTTTTTCTAATGAACAGCGTGAGGGCTAGATAATTTTTTAACCCAGATGCTGGTGTCGGAGCCCCACCCCTGAAAATCAAATGGTCCGTGCTTTACTGGGTAGGTTATACCAACTGAAGTAATGCATTTTATTGTACATGTTGTAGAAGCTGGCAACATCGTAATTTATATTTCCTGTAAGTACAACTAGATTCAAAATATCTGATAAATAAGCGGAAATGTTCTATTTAATTTCGGTCCTTTCTTTTTAAATATACACATTGGCCACATTAAGAACTACATCTTGTTTTCCAGAGTAATGGCGAAAACCCGTATTTGCGTTTACTTACACTATATACTCCGACTCTTTCGTGTTTACTTAAATAAGTTCCATGTGATTCATATAACAAACCTGCTTTAACAGGGGCGAACCCAGAG
>MJUU01013862.1:45216-55391 GCA_002080025.1 Modiolus philippinarum | reverse complement strand
TTTTACGAGTTAGTGTGAGTTCCAAATAAATACAAAATTCTGCATCCAACTGTGGTGACCGATTTTCATAAAATTTGTAGTAATAAAAAGAGCTTCACATGCAATTTCTAGCAGTGAGGAATAGTTTTATGATCTGTAGTTTTCAAACTATCATAATTTAATCATAAATAGAAAATTTTGGTGCATATATCTATGGTAAAATATGATTTATGATGTATTTTGATTCCTCTTTAAATCACATCAAAAAGGTAACTACTATTCCTAAAATTATCTCTAAATTATTGTAAGAAACTACATGTCAAGCTCTTTTTATCAATGCAAATATTATGAAAATCGGTCCACAAATGAATTCAATAGAATTTTTTTAACATGAGCCGTTTTAACAAGAAATGCACAGGTAAATTTCACTTGTGGAAATACTTTTGAGCACAGGCTGTAGATATAGATAACGGGCTTACAGTTGTGCTGGGATGATCTATTTCTTCCAGAAAATATTTGCATGTGAAATTAAATGAAATATCCGGTTTTTACACCGTTTTTCATGAATTCATATTTTTCTGTACCACTTAGCTGCATGTTAAGAAAAAAAGGCCTACGACAAAGCAAACCTTGAAATATCATTAACAGGGGTTAATAACACGGAATCCCTAGCTCTCTGAGAGCCCGGAGCCCATGTATGTGCACCCGTATTCCTATGAGTAGAACCCAGAGCCCTAGTGTTGGAGCCCGTAGCCCTTGTGTTAAAGGCTGGAGTCTTAGTGTTAGAGCCCGGAACGCTGAGGTGTAGCCCAGATCCCCACGTTCAAAAACGGTTTTAGCATATGAGTCCTGAGCCCATGTTATTCCCTTGAACTGAAAGTTTTTTGAAATTCACTTGTTAAACAAGAATTTCAGGAGATCGTGACCTAAGCAAAGAAATTAAAGGACTTTAGAATAGTTAAGATTGGACTTGAAGTTAATATTCCTGGTTTAATTATTCAAAGGTGTTACTGTCTAGTAAACAGTAACATTAGGCCATAATAAAAAAAATGTCCTAGATTCTCATCCCCACTCGCCCCGATTTTTTGGCACGACTGAACAAATTTTATTTTTATTTTTTGGAAAATTTTGGTACATTTCTTTTATACTGAAAGCATTTATTGCAAAATTTGATAAAAATATAAAATAAAATTCGCCCATCCGCCCAAAATTTTGAAAAAAAAAACAGACGAGAATGTTGGAAATATCTTATTATGGCCGTATCTTAGAGTTTGATGTATGATCTGTACTAATGTTACATAAATTGCCGAAATGGTAAGAATTGCTGAATGTAACCTAACGAAAAGAAGCGAAATGCTACAAAATAACTAAATACCGAAGTTACTGTGAATTTATTTTCTGCATATGCGCATTTCGACAACTTATGTCTCTTCAGTGCAGATAAAATCGAAACGTTTGGAAGACCATAAAATCAAATATGTTAAAAAAAACTGATAGAGAACAAACACACAATATGATCTAAATGTAAAGCCAAAATCAGCTAAGGACAGAGCTTTGCATGAGGGAGATACTCCTTAGCTTTCAAAAAAATTTACAAAAATTTAGATATTGCAAGGTTCGAAACAACATCGGCTTTCGGGTCAGCACCGAAATACTGACTACTGGGCTGGTGAATACCCTCGGGGACTAACAGTCCACCAGCAGAGGCATCGACCCAGTGGTAACAAAAACGTTGACAATTACGATGTCTTATTTTACAGTACTTCAAATAATTTTAATAATCACTAAATTAGAATTACACTGAGGTACGCGTATATTACAGTGACATTAATTTGTCCAGTCGAGACAAGGTACCCTGATTATTACACTTTTAGTAATTTGTTTTAATAAATAAACTAACTAAACAAACCTCTACTTTGATGATTTGTTTTGTTCAATTAAAAAAGGTCACTGGTGCCAGGGGGACGTGCTCTTTTGGCCCTGTTGATCCGCCACTGTTTAATGAAAAATTTGATGAAGTCTTTTCATCTATTTCCATTGAAAAAAGTTTTGGTATGATGACACTTTATCAGTAAGTAATATAATAGACGTTTTAAATACGATCAGCTCAGTGAATATTCATTTTCCCCCTTTTTCCTTTTTTTTCCGGGGTGGGGGATATAGATTCTATAGTATATACAATTCAACATTATATTTCATTCCTTTTTAAATTTTTTAAAATTTATTTCCAGTAGGAAAAGTGACTCGATTAAACAAATATAACCAAAACTTACTCTCCCCCTCCCCCTGCAATTTCGTCATGCATGTATGAAACTGCGAATAAAATATTAAAATGTGTTTAGGCAGAAAGTATTTTATTATACAGACAAAACTTACGTTTTCTCTCTTCTTCGTTCTTCATTGATAGGTTTAGAGATCAACACTATTCACCGACATTTTTTTCCCGAATTTAATGTCCTTTCGACTCACTTTGAAAAATACATTAACCACAATTGAAGTTTATCTGAATATTAGATATCGGTTAAAATCAAACTTTTAGAACAACTGCATCCATACAATTCTTCTTTAATACTGAGTGAACTTTCAATCATAAAGACATTTATATTACGAAGATAACAATGCCGTAATTAGATAGGCGATAATCCTTTTGATCACTTGATTACATAAATGTCTCGAAAAAGGTTTAAGTAAGAGATACAATGGCCAAGTGTGAATTCATGATCAACAATCCACTTGCCTCCGGCTCGTGGATTCTTTTTCATGAATTCACACTTGGCCATTGTATCTCCTTTACATAACAGTTAACACTTACAATGGCCGGATATTACCATCACATGCCACAATATACTTGGAAACTGCACAAGAAAAACAACGATAGTAACTTAGGATAGCAGGACTTGGTACCGGCACTAGCAAGAGCTAGCGGTAGGGTTAAACCGGTTTATGGGTACCCAAACCTCCCCTTTTTCTATCCTATTTCCCTATAGTATAATACCATACAAATAAAACCCTATACAGGTAGACTACTAACTCGAAGACTATAAGAATCTAACACCAGGGCGAGGGTCAGACAGAAAAATCTCAGACAACCAAGGGTAAGATTTCATGTACTCGGACGAAGCTTGCCGAGTCCGAGACGCTAGAAATCTTATCCGAGGGTGTCTGAGATTTTTTTGTCTGACCCTCTTACTGGTTTTTGATTATTTTTCTCCCCCTAAACATCTAAAAAGTCAAACAAATTACCGTCGAAACGCCATTGTTGACATCAGTGAATTACTGCCCTTTTCACGACGTCATAAAGCATGGAGCACGCGTCCGAGTCCGGGGTTATTTCAGTGCCAAAGATTTACAAATTTATTGCGTGTTTTAGTTCACTTTCAGTCGTTCGAATGCATTATATATTCTATTTTATTGTATTAAATGATATACTTTCCGATTCATGTAGCCTAAGCCGAGTATATCGTATTTATAAGATATTGGCCGGAATAAATGCTTGTAGCTTGTCTCACCCCCCCCCCCCCCCCCTCCCCTGTAAGACAGAAAAATCTTGCACCGCGAAAACAATGGATTCCCTTGTCCGAGGTGGGAGAACACAATGTTATCGACTGGAATAATATTAAAGTAATACAACGGACCGATTCTGAAATGTAACAGCACTGATATTGTAAGTCTATAAGAATCAATTCATCTAGCAATCTTGCCATCTTTATTTTTTTTTAATCTACGAAGCCAAAATAGGTCCTAATTCTCAGACCTTACCTTTTTGGACTTCGGGGTTCAAGTACCATATTCCTAGCCTCTGGCATCGCTAGACATCACCAGTAAAATTGTATGTCAAAATGTTGATACTCCGATTAAGGTATCTTTAAATGTTAAGAATAAATAGTCCAACAAAATTTAACATATCTTCCAACCAATTTATTAAGGTTTTTATATGGCGATGCGATGATACGAACACGTAGTATAAGGAAAGACCTTACATCATGAACTGTCTCCAATGAGCGCCAGTTATGCACGCAATCGGTTTGAGGTCATGATCATGAACCATCTAAATCACGAAAGAGTTTTCAAGGAGTCTTTCATGGTGGAGAAAGGGATGAATTCTTCCTCAACAGAGTAAGAGCATATAGCTTAACCCTTGTCTGTCATTCCACAACAAACAGTCTTCAGGACCATTCTGAACATAAAGAATTCATGTTTGGTACTTGAGTTAACCATTTTCTTTAAAATTTGCTAGAAAAATAAAATAAAAAAGATAACAGGAAACACCTACAATGGCCGAAAAACATAGCAACATGCCAAAAAGTAAATAGGAACTGCACAAGAAAAAACCCACAATAAAAATACAAAAGACAAACGTAAACAACGATAGGAACTCGGGACAGCCGGACTTGGTACCGACACTAGCAAAAGCCAGCGGTAGGTTTAAACCGGTTTATGGGTACCCAAACCTCCCCTTTCTCTGTCCCGTTTCCCTAAAGTATAATAAACATACGAATAAAACCCATACAGGTAGACTACTAACTCCATGACCATAATCTTGAAAAGAAAAAATGGGGGAACAATACCTAATTTTGAAAGATTGGTCAAGGAGTGCTCGCCGCTAAACTGCCGGCTAGCTCAAGGAGCCTAGTCTGCTGGTAAAACACTGACGCACTATGGAAGAAAACTCAAATTCAAAACTCTCAATGGGTTTCGTAAAGAATCATCATGTATTTCAGTAGACATCGGCAGTATCAGTGAGAGGCCAGTATGCGTGTTAAATCCTCAGGTCACTGGATCCCAAAGCCAATTTAACGGACACGTGCAGAATATCCTGTCGATATCCCATATTGCGTAAAGAATGTAAGCTAGCCCCCAGTTTTTCCGGATTTTTAATCAGTTTCTGGCATTTTTTAAACAACATTTCCGTAAAATCGAGGATGGGAAATGCCCTTAGTAATAAGCTGTTTGCGAGTGACATTATATTTAGATATCAAATGTTCATATTTTCGATAAAACTTTTTAAATGTATTTAACAATTTATGAAATCTGTAACCTTGCTGCAAAAGTTTTGACGTGATAGTAAGGTTACGTTCATTGAAGTCGTCAAGAGTAGAACAAACGCGTGCGAATCGTAGCAGTTAAGAAATATAAACTCCGAAGAATGGGCTAGAGGAACGTCATTATCGTTACCATACTGGGGCATTTGTATCTGGTTCTACAGAATGAATACGATTCACGTGAAGATGTTCCATTCATACAATTCGTACTGACAAGTGGTCAGATTTGTACTTGATTGCTGGTGTGTTGTACGATTTTTTTTAATCACAGCGAACCCAGAGTCTGCATGCTTATTTTTAAACGTTTATTGTATTTTTATCGGTAATTTGTATTTTCCTTTGATCTGCATTGCCTGATAATGTCAATATCACTGAACAGGCCGTGGGATAGAAAATAATGGGTCACTGTCAAAATGTCAAGTGGGTGTTGCTATTTGTTGTGTTCATACGTCATACCTAGAACCGATGAAGAATGCATATAATTATTGCAATAAAGAATGTATTAACCATGCTAGAACAGAAATTTTAGCATATTCAAATTTATTATAGAGTTTTGTTTATCATTTTCAGAATTACCAATAAAAGAAATATAGGGCATTTTGTTTTTGATACGAACTTTATCACGGCGTAACGCATCAATCTCGCCCTAACGGCTGTGATAAAGTCCGTATCAAGTGTTCCTCGAAGCACTTGTCATTAGGAAACATGTTTTTCGAATTTGGATATTTCCTTGCAAACAGGAAGGAATTACTTTTATTTGCGAATAAATTTTTTTGAAAAACAACAAAAAGCGCGCTTCCGACCACTTAAATGCGTACAATTGGCACAATTTAAGCTGGCTTTATCATAACCTGTTTTTTTTTTTTTTTATTTTAGTTTTTTATATTTGTGATGTCAGAATTTTAATGTACATGCATTTAGTACGGAAGTTAATGATAATGTACACGACAGAAAGTCTCCATAAATACATGATATATCCGAGCAAATGAACAACGCTTTCATTGATAAATCTGAATTATATTTTTTCCGTTTATTTTCATATCTGCAAATGGATTTTTAGAAGTTAGATTTATGAAGACTGAATCACATTACAAAAAACTGTATGTTCCTTTAGTGGGTCAACCTTAACGCGAATCAACACCCTTGGAATTGAATTTTATGGTACAAGAGATACATGTAAAATTGCACGATCAGTTAAAAAATAACATGAAAATTATTCAATCTTTCACTCTCCCCAATACAAACTTTCAAATAATTTAGCAATTTCCTCGGTAACTTCGAATATAATTTAGATTGGTTTCTTACAAATAGACTACTTAAGCAAGGGTATGTCACCTATAACTTCTTGAAGTTGATCACTACAGATTGAAGTTTTACTGTCGACATTACAATCTTTTGGACCGCTATGGAATATCTGTTTCCCAGATGACAACAGATATGAGATCTTCTCTTTTCAGTTAAAGTTTGTTTTTCCTCTACCGGAATTTGACTTTACTACCGGAGTTGACATGTTCAACACTGCGGGTTTCTTATTAGAAGCAGGAGAAGTTTACTCTACCGATCTCACCAATATTTAATTGGGTCCATGTTGTTCATCGATGTATGTGTGTGTGTCTTCATTATTCTTTTCTATGTCGTACATTTGTACTCATGTTATGTCTTTATATCTTTGTTTTCCCGATATTTCCGTTGTTCTTGGATTATTCGTTTTCTCACTTACTTTAGTTTTGAATGTAATGCTGGTGTTCGAAAATATTTCTATAAAAAATGATTGTGTTTAATTACGTTATCGCTTGAATTGAAATTAATAATTCGTAACTAATTGGCATGTCAGGCATTTATTCTCTTATTCATGAATACCTATCTATTTCTTTTCGCACTTTTGCATGACTTTTTGAGAATTTTGAGTATAATAGTTATTTGTTCTTGGTTGTGAAAGATGTTGAACCTTGCAGGCCGTATTTACCGCTCAAAATCTTGTATAACTCGATCCTATCACTTCGAGTTCTACTTAATCACTACTGTCCAAGTGCGACCGAGAAATTCGTAATTCATGTAACCTGCGATTTTAATTCATGTTCCTAGAGGTATTGTGGGTAAAATATATACGAAATAGAATGATTTTTATGGAATAACTGTAATTATGTTTTCTGTCTTCAGTTTTGACCATTTATCATGTTTCGAGATATATCTAACGTCTGTACTTTAATGACTGATGTTCAACATCGAGCTTTTTAATATTTAGGAACAAGTGTGATTTAAGACTTCTCGTTGTTCAAAACTGATAAAAGTAGTTAGAAGTAATCAGTATTTAGTGTTAATTACCATATGACTATGCCTTTTTGATAATACAATGCTCTTCTTCCATGTAATCATATATATTTGCACAGAAGATGCGACTTCAATTTATGTCAATGTTACTTTCAGTTTATTTTTGCAACTGCTTCTTATCAATTTACACAAACATTTACACTGTCTTCTAATTAGGGTCTGAATGGGGGTCCCTTTCCCAAATTCCCACCAATTTTCTCTCACTTTCGCGTTTCCCGAGCGGGAAAAATATTTTACAAAGACTAATAAAGAGGCCAACTTTTCTCGCTTCTCGGGCTTTTTTTCCAGTGGTTCCCACTTCCGTGACGTTCGACATCCTTTCTTAATAATCTTAAATTTAAGGAGTATTTACATCAAATATATCCAAATGAGCTTGAAATTAAAGAAACAACTGAAACACCTACCTCAGCTACCTACCTAGATCTTTTCTTGTATATTGACGAAGATGGACGTTTGAAATCTAAGCTATATGACAAGCGTGATGATTTTAATTTGCCAATTTTGAACTTGCCCTTTCTTGGTAGCAATATACCTACCTCTCCAGCCTATGGAGTGTACATTTCACAGTTGATTCGTTACTGTCGAGCGTCTAGTTTGTACAGTGATTTTTTTAGCAGAGTAAAAACACTGTCCCAAAAGCTGCTTAAGGTCAGAGGATTCCAAATGAGAACAATTTCGATTTCCACGAAATTTTGCATTTATACAGATCTCAATATGTTACATCAGAAAATGAAATTCAATTGTTATATAGTAACCACTATATCTATATATATATTTGGATATTTAAATGCGTTATTCTGTAAATAAACCATGTTAGTTATAAAAACATTTAATCTAGAAAAACATGTATAGTTGTAAACAAATTATTAATTAACATTACGACATGTAACGGTTATACATGGTACATATACATGGTACAAGTAGTTCCTGGTTGATACATGTCTATTACATACTTTTATGAACTGGCCGACAGAATTGATTGAACATCTGGAAGTAAGATGGACTATAAAAGATGGACTAAAAGACGACATGGAAGGAAGGCTCTTGTATTTAGATTCGGACACTTTGGCTAAACGATCACATACTTGTATTCTAAAAAACTCAGTTGTTAAATTATTATTCAGTTATTAAATTTATTATTATCACTCTACTGTGTTATACAATTAGGGGGGTCACCGCGCTTTTTTTCGCGTTATTTTCAATTAAAAATGGGATTTTCGATGCCAAATTTACAAAGACAAATAAGGAAAATTCACAATTTGATCTCAAAATTTCTGGTTTTTATAACTTTTCTGTATGTCAGAATATGCGAATATGAACTAAAAACTAACATAATGTACATGTAGATCTCAGCATCATCAATCCATCTGTATCAAGAAAATATATGTAAAAGTCCTTGTTTTTGAGATATAGCCTGCAAGAGATAGTCTATACTACGAAAAATGTGTAAAATCGGCATGACGTTGATGACGCTATAATTGCATATTTTCATAATTTATCTCCTTTTGCTTACAATTTTTTTTTGACGGGTAATTGATATTTAAAAAGAAAGGAAATTCTTTTTTCTTAGGTAGCAAGTTATTTTACTTTACTCTATGGAATGGGGGTTGGGGTTGGTGCAGTGGGAAGAGGCAAGGTTTGAGAGTGAAGAAGACCGGAAAGACGAAAGCTAGTGAAATAAAAATGGAAGGGAGCGCATAAAGGAGAGAAGGAATAGAAGGCAAAGGGGAAATGCAAAGAATGCAATGGTTATAAAACAATGGGGCATCAATACGAACGAGAAGATCGGTAAATTACCAGCTGTTCGGCCGTCCTAATTTGACACTTGAAAATGTATATTCGCCAAAACTGATACTATATATATTTACACTATTTCGAGAATATTATTATCAAACATTGCAATGCATGGAGATACGATGATTTGTTTTCTCGACTAAGGGGATATATGATTCTCCGAGAATCTTCAAGCCCCCACCCCGTGCATTGGAACTATTACTGTTTTACGTGTATAAAGAAATAAGGATTCAAAGTACTCTACAGTTGGGAAAGGTGCATTGTTTTGCTGTGAATAATTTTTATCTAATCGATATTTGAAAAGTTCAAGACAATACAAATTTAAGAAAAGTAAAAAGTTTAAAAGAAGTTTGCAAAAAGACTAGAAACTTACGTGACATTGTTTAGACTACAACAAATAAATTTCTAGATTTTCATCTTATTTTCTACAATAAATTGTCCGGATGGAAGTTTTTTTTTATTTTGTTTCCGTTCCATTGACCTACACCTCTGAGTATTTTCTGAGTCTCCGTAAGTTCCTTCAAGGGAACGTATACTAATATGTGAACAATTGTCTTTGGAGAATGCTACATTTTGTACGTGGCCAGAGCTCCAGACTCGATGATGTTTTGGGAAAGGTTAATTTTTTATGTGCTTTTATTATCAGGAAAAGACAGTTTAAAACAATATTGTCGCAATAAGCAACTAAACTAATATTGTCGCAATATAAAACGATGACGATAGTGCATTTCTTATTTCACGGATTTCCCGTGAGTAGAGCCTGGAATCTTAGTGTGTGAGCCCAGAGCCCTAGTGTTGGAGTCCGCATTCCCAATGTTTGAGCCTTGTGACCGAGTTCAATAAAGGTTTGAGCTCGGAGCCCAAAGTTCTTACTACATTCATCAAGTATAAAGATATTAAAATGAAATTAAGTGACTTGCAACGGCAGTCATTCGGATAACCGATGGGGGTTTCAGTAATATAACCCATCTTGCTAAACACTCAAAAGATAAACATAATAATTATTATTTCCCAAATTGTTTTTTTTTT
>MJUU01013862.1:0-44871 GCA_002080025.1 Modiolus philippinarum | reverse complement strand
CCCCCCCAAAAAAAAAATAAAATAAAATAAAATAAAACCAAAAACCAAAACAAAAACAAAAAAAAAAAACCAAAAAAACAAAAAAAATGAAAAGTTTACTCTAAAATGGATATTTTAAAGAAGTCTCCAAAGAAAAATCAATAATGTTATTTACCGAAACTCTGTTGTTTCTACATCAAAAACCAGTGAAACGAATGAACATTTAATTTACTTTTTCGTCCGATCTTCCGTAAGTTTTGTGTCATCATTATCTTTTTCTTTTCATAAGGGATAGTTTCATAGTTAAATTGGATTAAAAAGATGGCGCAGAAGGTTTTTCAATTCTATACTAGTTACACATTTGTATTTCGTCTCTGTAAAGTTGGCATACCTTACTGCTATTCCGACATGACATCTAAATAATTTGCACGTTGCGCCAAGTAAAATCTTACATTAGAAAAGCATCTAATTTTGAATGCTTTGATTTTAATATCAAAATTGCTATCGTATGACAGCCGATTGAATTTGAAAAAAAAACAGCATTAGAACAACGCGTTATGTGCGCTGAAAAACCGTAACGTTAGGATCGATAACTCTTGACGTAATGTCATTTGGTATCCTCTTACCTTAAACCTATGTTAATTTCATCCCTCAAGAAATTCTATTGCCGTTACCGTAATATCATTGAAAGAGATCACGTGTCAGTATCCCAAATGAAAGTGGACATTTTCAGCTAGATTCACGTCTTCCCGGATTAGACTACCGACTTTGACATTTTCCCGGATTGAATCACTCACAGTGTGACGGGTGATGGTAACAGAGCAGGACATGCTTACCCTTCCGGAGCACCTGATGTCATTCTCAGTTTCACTGGAGTTCACACTGTGAGTGCCTTTGTTTTGAATGTTGTAATTTCTGTTTCTGTGCTTTGTATTTGTTTAACTTCATTCTTTTTGTGTCTAATGTAATTGTTTTCTGTGTTCTCGTTTTGGCCATGTCTTTGGACTTCGATTTTTGTAAATTTAACTCCTTTGTTCCTTCGGTATTCTACTGCCGTTGTTTCCCGTTTTCACGTGCCTTTTTTGCACGATCATCCCGTTTCCGCTTACTTAAAATGGCAAACCCCACTTATACCCCATCGAGACCCTATCTAATGGTAACCTTTATTCGTTTTCACGCAAGATTTGGTATTAGATACTTCTCATCTCTAGAAAGAGGCAACTCACGAGAAATTTATTCGGAACATAATCCTCGTTATTTTACATTATGTCATCAGAGAAACATTTTCTACAATTTAAACACGTTAATTATGAAATTTTCACACTTTGTTAAATAAATTTTCAAATGTTTAAAAACTCGGCAAGCCTCGTTTTCAAACATTGGCAAAATTTATTTTATTCGATGTAAGAAATTTCATAATCATCTTAGTTCTTGTTGTAGAAACTAATTTTCTAAATTTCTGTTGACTAATACAGCAAATAAGCATTATAAAAATCAGAAAAAGGGACTAACAACACTTTAGTAAAATAGTTAGCCGAAACCAATATACATATATACATGTATTCAGATTTATTGTGCTTTTATCGTAAGATGAGGCATTTCTTCCATATCCCATGTTACGTATGTTTATACTTATAATACACGTTTAGCGCCTTAGTTTGCATACATTGACTTCAGCTATTGGGAAGAAACTGATCTAGCACACAAAAGTTGAATAAGCCACTTATCCGAAGACATAATCATAACATATCATATAACTAGTAATTGACAGCAATGAACACTAGCTTTTTGGTCAGTGAAACATAGCAATCACTCAATCTAGTAAAATGGAAAGCAATTTGAGTAGCTCTGAAATAAAGAATTAAGCATATTATCGTTTTGTATTCCGTCAACAAATTACAAAACGAGATTCAGAAAGCCATTTCTATGAACAGAAAATCTTTACAATTAATTCATTCAGTGAAATAACCGATTGTGCACAGCTGACCTGTATCTTCATTTTTACGGTTAAAATAGCACGGACTGGTAATGCGTAAGGGATGCGGTTTGTACTTAACGTAAACCCATTTTAGATATATTAACACAATTTTGTTGAGTGAAAATAAGAAAAACCAGCATTTTCGTGAAAAAATTGTCAGTGAGAATTTCTCGATTCGCACATGGACAGTTGTGTTAATGATGACCGTTGGTAAATTCAGCTGACGGGGTCGCTCTTAAAGTCGGTTTCACTTCCTTTAGATAATGGAAATCTCACGATTTCAGCTTTATTTTTACACTAATCTTTATCATATTTGGTATGTATATCAAGAATGATCATACATAACTGAAAAACGTTGAATTCGCCGTTTACGACATGCACAAAAGTCTGCAGTCATGTGCATTTTCACAATTTTTTTTACAATAGGTGAAAATTTCTTAGTGTTGGATTGTTCTATTTTAAGTTGATGAATTAGACGACCCGAGTTGACCTACATGTAACTATTAATAGCAAGGTGTACTCGTTCGGGGTTAACAATTGTTATCCACGGATGTTTTGTTTGTAAACACCGAATAGAAATTAGCAGTACATTAACAATTTATTTCAAATATTTCTTTTGGGTTTAATGCATGCATATTTTAATTACATATTTAAGTATTTTGTTGAATTATATCATTTACGGGTATGTTTTTTCTTAAATCAAAAGGGGGTTCAAGCACATGGTAAAAGCCAAAGAGAGACTTGTTTATCATCTGACTTAAAGATATACCTGCCTATACCTAATTCAGAATGGTCCAGTCTAGTCGATAATTGTGCGCGGAAAATATCATCCATTTAAAAGCATGGAGCATTTTTAAAAAGTGTTTTTTCTTTCAACATGAATTAGAAATCATTAAATTCAAGGTGGTTCCATAAGTGTATAATATTTCTACACAACCATGCCAAATCCAGTGCCGAAATATGCAATAGTAAAGTTAGCAGAAGAGAATTTCCATTATCTAAAGGAAGTGAAACAGACTTTAATACAACGGATGTAACACACCTGGTACAAGTTTTCTATGGCACGCGATAGTAACAAAAATGCGGTAAACCTAGTATTTCGGAAATACCAGGTATAACGTACGTTAACTAGAGGTTTCCGATCGGTATACTTAGTATTTCGCCGAAAACCCTAGTTTCCGATTGAAATTGAACGGAAACTAGGGGTTTCCGACGAAAACCCATAGTTTCCGATCGGTATCGGAAATTCGAGTTTTAACCGAAAACGCTATTCATAGTTTTATCCAATGAGAAACGAGAAACGGAAATCGCTATATGATATTTAACGTTCATCCAATCAGAAACGGAAACCGGTATTCAGAGGTTAATTAAACCAATCAAAATTGTTTATTCTATTTATCGCTTACAGTTTTCTCTTTTTTTATTCAATTTTTGTAATTTTTATTTATTATATGTATTTTGATATCATTAGTTAATAATCAAATAGAGTTATGCCTGTGATCCTTTTAGGGTGCAAATGGATATCAGATTCGCGGGTCATGGGAGGATTCGATCTCGAATGTCTAACCAGTTAAAAGTTGTGAACATCGCCGTTTTAGAGTTAGTTTAAAAAAAATATTCAATTTAGCAAATCTCTAGAGCAAAGATTTTTTTTTCATATTATTTGATGTGTACTGTTTCGAAATTAAAAAATCATGAGATTTGGAATAAAATAGGTATGAAAATAAAATTTCTAATCAGTGGTTTAAACTCAGTCTTTCAAAATGACAAAAACAATTCAGTGTTCTGAAAATTTTACATCATAATATCCTTTCAAAGGAATATTATAATTCGTGAAGCAAAAACTTCATGAAATTTAGCATTTAAAAAGTATGAAAAGTATAATTTTCAGTCTGCGGTTTAAACTTACTCGTAAAATTGACATAGAAGTTAAGTGTTTTGAAATTTTTACTTCATTTTATCCTTGTGAAGGAGTTTGATATGTTGCGAAATAAAAAAAAAATCATCAAATTTATTATAGAATAGGTATGAAAAGTAAGATTTTCAATCAGCGGTTTAAACTCAGTCTTTAAAAATGACAAAAATAAGTCAGTGTTTTGAAAATGTTACATCATAATATCCTTTCGAAGGACTTATTTAATTCACAGAGCAAAAACTTCATGAATTTTAGCATTTAAAAGGTACGAATAATAAAATGTTTAGTCTGCAGTTTTAACTTTCTCTTAAAAATTCCTTCCAAAGGATATTATCCAGAAGATGTAAAATTTTCAAAACACCGATTTTTTTTGTCATTTGTAAGAATAATTTTTGTTATTTAAAATGCTAATAATTTTATCTATTTTTAATACCTATTTTATTCCAAATTTAATGATTTTTCAATTTCGAAACAGAGTACACATCAAATTATATGAAAAAAAATCTTTGCTAAATTGAATATTTTTTAAACTAAGTCTAAAACGGCGATATTCACAACTGTAAGACAGTAACTGTAACTGTAACTAGTAAGACAGTCGAGATCGAATCCTCCCATGACCCGTGAATCTGATATCCATTTGCACCTCAAAAGGATCACAGGCACAACTCTATTTGATTATTAACTCATAATATCAAAATACATATAATAAATAAAAATTACGAAAATTGAACAAAAAAAAAAGAGAAAATTGTAAGCGATAAATAGAATATAAAAAAAATGGTATAGTTGGCCACGATTAAAAGGTAAAAAACACAAAATGTACACATTAAAAAACGCATAAAAATGACAAAAATGGAAAGAGAGAAAGGGAAAACTGCCCAACGTTTCGGCCTACATGGCCTTCGACTAGGGGACTACCGGGCTAAATACGGAGAAGAAGATGAATATGACGAGAGAAGGCAGACCTAATGGCGTGTCACAGATATTACCTGGATAAATAGAATAAACTATTTTGATTGGTTTAATTAAACTCTGAATATCGGTTTCCGTTTCTGATTGGACGAACGTTAAATATCAAATAGCGATTTCCGTTTCTCGTTTCTCATTGGATAAAACTATGAATAGCGTTTTCGGTTTAAACTCGAATTTCCGATACCGATCGGAAACTATGGGTTTTCGTCGGAAACCCCTGGTTTCCGTTAAATTTCAATCGGAAACTAGGGTTTTCGGCGAAATACTATGTATACCGATCGGAAACCCCTAGTTAACGTGCGGTATACCTGGTATTTTGCACGAAAACCCCTAGTTTTCGTTCGAAATACTAGGTTTACCGCATTTTTGTTACTATCGCGTGCCATAGTTTTCACAGGCATTATTCCGTTTATCGAGAAAACTGCACGTGAAGGACTAGGTAATGGCGGTCAAGTATTACATTGGATGCGTGATGGATCAAGCAATGGTTCGTGAAGGACTAAATCAGGTCATTTTTAAACTTTTAATAGACAATTATTCAAAAGCAAAAATGAAATCTTAAACTTAAACTGTCTGTCAAAATGGTAGTCATCAATGGCTATTTTGGTGTAAAGAAATTACGAATATACCTTGCAGTATTCTAAAAACGAAAAAGACAGCACCTAACCATATGCAGTTTTCATTGACATATATCCACATTTGGTCATATTTTGATACGATAGATATATTTTTCTCATTATTTGTTACGATATTCCCATATATATGAACACATATTGTCAGAAGAAGCTTTATGATGATGTCATAGTTTTATTCTATAGTTTTGCTTGGATCTTTTGGACCAAAAAGCTCTTTTCTTGCACGTGAAGGATCGAGCAACGTAAAGTTTTGGTTCGTGAAGGATCAACTTGACCGAGCTGATGACAATTTGATATTTTGATCTGCTGATGCAAGAATATAACCCTGAAGTTCTCTAATGATTAAAAAAATAAGATACAAAAGTATGGGTTGCCCAAAATATTGTGCGCATATAAAATCATCTCATGTATTAATTCCGCTGCAAATGATACAAGACGAAAAGGAAAATATCTAATAAAGTGCGATTATTGTACATGTTTTGTTTACAACATGTAATCAAATATACAGCATAAAATCACTACAATTACGCGAGAACTAGCACAAATTATAGAGACTTTCTCATTAGACACAGTTATTTCCACGACCGCCTTATTAATGTCATTAACAAATGAGTCTAAACTTTTTTATATAGTGAATTGAAAAAGAATCTCGGTTTAGAAAATTATTTACTTAAGACATATTTTAAAAACAGACAACTGTTAACAAAATTTCGTAGTAGTGATCATCGATTAGGATTGGCAATGGGTCGAAATACCGAAGGAACAAAGATTGTGTCAAAAATGTAAAAATGTTGAAGATGAAGCCCATTTCTTTTTAAACTGTACAATAAATGAGTCTTACAAATATTATTGTAAATAAACACTCTGAATTTAAAGATATGTCTTCTTTCGAAAAACTTAAAAAATAAATTTTAACTCCAGACATAACCCTTTTATCGGCTGTATGCACCTTTATAAAACAATCATTTGAATTGAAATAGGGTCCACACCGGTCAAAGAGTCGACTAAATTATGTCAGTTTATGTTTTTTAAGTTGAATTGTATTTTGTAATTCTTGAGTTTATGTTGTATATATGTTTTGTATTGCTTTGGCCCCAGTGGGTGTAATTTTGCAATGAATAAAATTAAATAATGAATTAATCTAGGTTTCCAAAAAAAAAAAAAAAAAAAAAAAAAAAAAATCCGCCTCATACACATGTACGATCATTAAAAAGTAGTTTTGCAATTGGGCGGAAATAGTTTTTCAATTAGGCAGAAAATAATTTGTAACTGGGCGGATTTTAGTTTTTGAAGTAGACGGATTATATGTGATATACCTGTAAAAATATGAATTGAAACGATTATTTCAAAACCAAATGCACTTAGCCAGGCAGAATAATTGATCATTGTGATTATATACATGTCGAGTTTCATATGATTTTTTCCCATTAATTTGATATTTTTGCTGTATTATGTATTTTTCTGCAGAATTGAAGTTCAAAAATGATCAAATGAAGGGGGCACATGTTTACTACATCTTATATACGCAATGTTTAATTTGTCTGTTTCTGTCATTGTTATACCACCCCTTTTTGATACTTAACCAAGTGATTACATGAATAGGGTGAACTTCGTTCAGATATCCATAATTTTATACAGTAGATCGTGTTCATGCGAAAAAAAAGCCAGAGACAATTAAAAAAGTGACAAAAGGCATGTAGATGATTGAACAAAACTCTCAAACAGCGACCAAAAGATAAATGTTTTTGATAATTCTTTCTTTTTTTTAAATTTACTTTGCTTCAATTCCTGTTTTACTAATAAACCTTTCCGCCCAATTGCAAAACTAAAAAACGCCCAATTGAAAATACTGGAAATTCGAAAATCCGCCCAATTGATATGCGTCTACTAAAAATTTAATAGATATCAGTCCCTTGTGGACAAATGTGAAGTTTCGGTCCGAACTCCGATTCAAGATTCTTTCTTTACTTAGTACTTGGATGATCATTTCTTTTAACTGTCTACGACCTTTCAATGGCAATTGCTGTTGAGTTGCTACCGGGCACTACCGCAATGGAAGGGGAGGTTTGGGTAGCCATATAACCGGTTTAACCCACCTTTTCTTTTTAAATGCCTGTTCCAAAAACCTATTTCGATCCCTACATGTATCTATTATTTGAAACGGTTTCCCAACTGTATGAAAAACATTTATGTAAGCAAAATGTAGTAAAAACAAGCATTTGAAGTTTTTTGTTAAATCACTTTCCTTCTACATGTTTAAAATTATCATTCTAATAAAATTAAAACATTGATCTGTAAATTAACTCAAATTGAAATATCCCTTAATGATTTACATCTGTAAAGGGAGTCCATCTGATTCGTTCTTTCGTTCATACGTCCTTCCGTCAAACTGCAGGCTCATCTTTGCGTTTAAACTGATTTCTCGGAGACGATTAGTCGGATCTTCATGAAAATTTGTACACCCATTCACCATAACAATGACACAAATGCAGCAAAAATTGCATTCAATTCCATTTGCAGGATGATGGATTGGGCATCTTGATACATTCTTGTTTTAAATCATATTTTATAACGGATTAAGTAATAAAATGAGAGATTTACAAATTCTAAAAGATACTTTGGATAACGTATGCAATATTACCGGTATTACGTTTTAAAACCTTTTGATCGAGATAAATCTTTATCTGAATATTTCTTCAGTTTCGAAAAATCAGTTATAAAATGCCGCTTTATTATACCCCCGCTTGAAAAGTGGGGGTATATAGTGATGGGGTTGTCCGTCCGTCCTTCTGTCCCTCTTTCCGTCCGTCCGTCCGTTTCACCTGAGGGTACCCATTCCTCCTGAACCATTGAAGAGATTTTCATGAAACTTCAACACAGTCTTTATGATATAATGTAGATGTGCACCTTCTATTTCAGAATTTGATTTGATTGATTTTTGGGGTTTCCCATAGCAAAACATGGACTTATCCATAATATTTCAAGCAGGTATCCATCTTTTATCCGTTACTCCTCTTTAACCACTGAATTAATTTTTATAATTTATTTTTTATTTTTTATACTCAGTTTTTGTGACATAATGTAGATGTGCACCTCCTATTTCAGAATTTGTTTTGATTGATTTTGAAATTCTGGAATCAAATGAGGCTGCGGGGGTATTTATTAGTGAACTTTGCGCACAGTTTTTCTAGTTGTATATACTATTTTACGAAAGGATATGGAGTAAATGAACATGAGATCATAACACATATGTTAACTCCAACTGCAAAAATTTTAATGAGCTGTATGGCCATTTCTGAAATTAATTCCTCACCAGCAGAAACCAAACATAGGAAACCCATACATTCAAAAAAGTTAAAAATGCATCAAACCAAACGAAATCCGAAAAATATAGCTAAGGACAAAACTACGATGGAGGGAGTTAAACCTTAGGTTTTAGAATTTACATAAATTTAAATAATAGTAATTGAACAAAGTGTAGTTTATAATGCTCTCTAAAAATATTAACTGATCCTTATTAGCATAATTTGCATAAATTTAGTTTGACTTTATTCATCTTGAACCAGACAGTATTTGTTTCACTATTAAAGGTATTAGGCTTTCAATGAACTTCAAATAGTACTTCATTACATATTTCATGAGTTATATGTGGATGCCTAATTGTATTTGATGAGGCTTAATTATAGTCTTATATCAATTTACAATTCCCGGCAACTTTCAGGGTCTCCGGCTACAGAGCGTCCCCAGTCGGTGGATAGGGGAATGTCCTGTCTATGCGGATAAGTCAGGTCATTCTACGGGAAGCCTGACCGCGAACCATTTTAGCCGAACTGAACGAAGACACGCCACGCTCAATGCAGTATAAAGACCTCTTCTATATTTTTTTTCTAAATTTCTTAAAGTTTGGCTAAATTTCACACCCCTATCCATTTCAACCCCTTTTAGGTGGCAATTAAAACTCTTTGCCCCGGTTATCCCTTCCACCTTTGTTCTTTCTTCTCTTACTGATATTTTTAATTCGTTCTGATATAGCTGAAATATTAGTCACTGGAGTTAAACTCTAACTAATAAATCAATCAATTTACAAACAAGTCTCTTTAAAGGTTTAGTCCTTCACGAGCATCCTTCACGAGCTCAAATGTTCGTTGCCTGATCCTTCACGGGCAGAAAATATCAGTTTTTATGTTTTCAATGTTGATATATTGTATGTCACACTAGTCATTCGGCTAATCGGGTCAATTGTCCGTTGATTTTGTTTAACATGCGGTTACAACGACGATGAGTCCGTTGATTGGAGTCGGCTACGGGTCAGTTGAGAGTAAATTTCAATTTTTGTCCGGATATTTTCCGAATAAGTCGATTTTTAGGTAACAAAAAAATCGTCGTCCTACAAAACGTATGTGTCTAGCAGTGTAATAGCAATCCTGCTAGCATTCACTGTCATTGTTTTTAAAATACGTTTCAATACATGGTCAGAAAACTTAAAGGCGATGATGTACCCTACAGTAAATTCAATATCAAATTTGACAAGTATCAGTCAGAAAAATTTATTTGTTTGAAAAACGTCGTATATTTTTATACAAGAAATTAAAACTAATTCCGATTAAATACACTATGGGCATTCCAATGCTCTGTTTTCATTTTAAAGGGTTTAAATTGTGTTATTTTCAAAAATTACATATTTTTGTCCGTTAATGCGTTGGCTACAATTTAAAAGACAGTTAATGAGTTCGTAGCCGGCAATGTTTTTTAAATGATGATATTGCAAAGGTCAACCAAGTGGCAAAACTTTCACTGAATGAAAGTCAAGATTTACAACCCATTCTTACATTGTGTTACCTTAAAAAGACTACAAAGTGTATACATATCAAATGGAAAAGGTTACAGTTGTATACAATGTGTATTTTTAACGACCGCAGATCAGTTTTAGAAGTCTTAGAATGTAAGCTTGGGGTGTAAATTTTGACTTCTGTTCAGTAAAACTTTTGCAACTTGGTTGACCGTAGCAATAATCTTACTACCGTTTGCAAATCTTAGATGTTTTCATAACAAGATGAAGCTGAGGGCCTGATATAGGCCGAAAACAGATAACCAGGACGATTTGCAAAAGGCAAGTTTATAATAGGTTTATTACAAAGATTTACGATCGATAATAGACATTTATAAGCCTATATTCTCTTTGGCTTGTAAAAGGTTATTTGCTTAGGAAGATGGTTATTTATATTTACTTTCATTTGTATAATATATGCAATACATTAAATAAAATGCTTGCTAAGTTTGTGATAATTAAATATTACTAGACTCAAGCTAGCGAACAATAAGCCAGCGAACAATAAGCAAAATCAAGCCGGCGAACAATAAGGTAGCGAACAATAAGAAAGGGCGCCAAAATGATCACAACTAAAAACCGAAGAGATGCATACGACATGAATCAATTACAAATCTGATCACAACTAATAACCAAAGAAATACATAGACATAAAACGTTTACAAATAATGAATGTATATTCTAAATAGCCCGACTCCTTAATTTCTTATCTATTTTTCCAACGATAGTATTTGATTTATTTTGTACAATAATACCCTTTTCTTTCTACTCATTTACAAATATTTTTGAAAGTTGCATTGTGAAAGATAAAGGAAAAGACGAAAATAAAGGCATACAATTAGACGGAAATGCGATTTACTGTTAAATTATGTAGATTTGAATATTTTAAACCAGTTACACTTTTTTAACCTAAATACTTATCCTTTGCATTTATTGTTTTCAAAGGGGGGATGGCTAAAAAAATGTTTTGGTATTACTGTTTTCAATGAAATCAAGCATGTTTAAAATGATTTTGAAAAGTCATTATAAAGTTGTGTTCTAAGTAAAAAAAATGGTATACCATGAATATGCGAATTCACACGTCCAGTGTTTTTTTACTATTCAATGAATAGTGTTTGCTAGATCTCGATGACCTTATACAGAAACAAATATGCTAAGATATTTTTAGAGATTTACTAAGAATTTCGGTTTTGGTAATCAATATTTTTTCTAATATATGTATTTAAAGATATACGTATTTTAAAACGAAGCGGGAAGCGGCGCAAATAAGCTTTAATTTCCAATGATTAAATTTAATAAAAATCGCAAATTCTCAAAACATGGCGGACTTTCAATATTAATATCGTTTCTGAACATGTTTGCTGTATCCCTTTTTGAGCAAATTTCTTTTATTTAACCACAACATTTGAATTAATCCACCAACATTTGAGCATTGTTAGACAAAAACTTCTCCGTAGCAAGATATGAAAGTGAATACAAAGACGGGTAGACTTGTCAACTTTGGAAAATGGGAAAATCACTCCAAAGTCGGTGAGAAATAACAAGTTTGGGTCGGACCTCTCAACTTTGGACCTCCAATACTCAGTTCACAGGAGTTTACCCGCCCAGATATTTGGGTGAGGGTTAGCCAGAGGCAAGATCTTCAAGATCCACCATATGTGGTTAAAAGCTTTTCCGTAGGAAAATGGGAAAATCACTCCAAAGTCGGTGAGAAATAACAAGTTTGAGTCAGACTCTCAACTTTGGACCTCCAATACTCAGTTCACAGGAGTTTACCCACCCGGATATTTGGGTGAGGGTTAGCCAGAGGTAAGATCTTCAAGACCCACCATATGTGGTTACATGTAAAAGGTTTTCCGTAGGAAAATGGGAAAATCACTCCAAAGTCGGTGAGAAATAACAAGTTTGAGTCTGACCTCTCAACTTTGGACCTCCAATACTCAGTTCACAGGAGTTTACCCACCCAGATATTTAGATGAGGGTTAGCCAGAGGCAAGATCTTCAAGACCCACCATATGTGGTTAAAAGCTTTTCCGTAGGAAAATAGGAAAGTCACTCCAAAGTCGGTGATATCTCGATGATTTTAATTAAAGTCTTAACCTGGACTGTAATTGCATAAACATAGCTGCTGTTTACCGCGTATTTGATTCCCGAAGATATACGATATTTTAAATTTGACTTAATGCTGTAAGAGGATGGTCCACAGTAGCTGCACATAAAGAGTACCAAGTAAGTATTTATGGAATAAGTAATTTTTAACAAATTTTTCATCGAACGACCAAAAAATTTAACTAACGTATGTAGTCAACGATTTGATCATTGCGTATTTTGATACCACAGAAATATCTGCCATCCCTTTGGATGTCGTCGTCATCGATTTTGTAGAACATATCTTTTCCAAGTTCGCAATTTATCCAAGATGTTCACCATTAATTATAATAGTTGAACTCTGTGGGAACATATATCCACAGATCTCCTCTGAATCTGAGTAGAAGCCGCCAGTTGGGTGTACACTTGACAACAGTAGTCTTTGGATTGCCCTTGTAAACATAGTTTGTTCGGTATGCACTTTAACCAAGATTGACGATATTCTGAAGCATAGATTCCTATTGGACCATATAATAATGACATTCCATGTTCTCATTTGATATTTTTTAATATGAGTCCTAGTCAATAGAGGGAAAAGATCCATTATGGCAATCTAATTAAAATGAGATCTACAAATTGTTCCTTACACTCCAATCTAATTAAAATGAGATCTACAAATTGTTCCTTACACTCACTGCATGGTAGATCTACCATGAAGTGAGTGTAAGGAACAATTTGTAGATCTAATTTTAATTAGATTGCCATTATGGTGACCAACAGAAAATAATGTTGGACCCAATGGAAATACTTCAAATGTTTCAAAACTTTGAAAAATAGAAATAGAAATAAATTTCATCACAATTTCATCATAATGGCTTTTCATAAACTTATTCAAAATGGCTGCCATTGGGAAGCATACTTTATAATGACACCGTCTGTAGCCCAATTAGAACATAAAAACAAAATACCGAAGTTACTGTGAATGTCATTTCTGCATAACGCCATTTCAACAACTCATGTCTCTTCAGTACAGATCAAATCAAAATAGTTTACAATCAAAAAACTGAAATAAGTCTCAAAACTGTTTTAGAAAAACAAATCACTAAATGGATCTAATTACAGAAGCACAAATTGTCTAAGGCTATATCAGAGGGATATACTCCAGAAAAGATTCCAGAAAAGTCTGTTTTGCCAACATCTAAGCAACTTATTAGAAATTGTATTTATATAAAGACATACTCTTCACAAATCATACAAAATAGGTCAACAGCTCATACGAGATTACCACCAACAGGAGAAAAATATCAAAAGACTCTCAAAGATTTGTACTCTTCACCTGGATCATATCTGACACAGACAACACTTTCAAAGATGGCTATTTCGACCGCTTATTCTTTTCAGATCAGATCAAATCCAAATATTTGAAAGACCATAAACCCAGAGATGTATAAAATCAGTACAATAAATATTTCAAGTAGATAGTTCACAAGAATATACATGAAAACGACCAATGATAATGAATAATAACACATATGTGTCGACTGACATAGTAATTCTCAAATTCATTGAAGGGCTTCTTCAAAATAAAGACAAAAACTGGCCAAGTCCTTTAATTTCAGCTTCCGTAATATAGATGCTATTTTATCACTATACAGCCCTCGCTTTGGTGATTTTCTTCATCTTATGTCTCCAAAAGAGCTTGAAATTAGAGATACTACAGATACTTCCACATAGGCCTCATTCCTTGACCTTCATCTTGAAATTGAACAGAGGTACATTACAAACTAGGTTGTATGACAAACGCGATGACTTCACTTTTCCAATAGTCAACTTCCCTTTTCTTTTGAGGAACATTCCAAAAGCAACACCATATGGAGTTTACAGCTCACAACTCATCGCTACTCAAGGGCTTTTGGTCGTTACAGTGACTTCCTTGATAGAGCCAAGTTGCTTACAAATAGATTACTTAAGCAAGGGTACGATACCAAAAACTTACTTAGTCATCATTACAGAAGTTTTACGGCCGACATCGCGATCTTTTGGATCGTTATGGGATATATGTTTCCCAGATGACAACAGATCTTTCCCTCCACAACTAAAGTTTGTTTTTCCTCCATCGGATTTGACTTTACTACCAGAGTTGGCATGTTCAACACGGCGGGTGTTTATAAGAGGCAGGACCTGATCTCAACCATGGTTTTTGTTGGGTCAATGTTGTTCATCTGTATGTGTGTCTTCATTTTTCTTTTTTCTTTGTCCCGTACTCAAGTGGTGTCCTTGTATCTTAGAGTTTCTGATTTTGCCTTTGGCCATGGATTGCTCATTCTTTTGACTGACGGTTCGGTTCTCCATTACTTTACTCTCAACGGACCGAATTAACTGACTGAGTTTCGGGGGCCTACCCATTAACAGACTGCGTTTTCAATAAGTCTTGATTATTTTCATAAATATAAATCGGTGATTTGTGTTGTTAAGGCAGTGTATGCTACTAAGTCATATCTTTCAGTGGATAATAAATGACGTGTGCCTTTTCTTTTATTTAACTTGAAAAATACTTAAAACTAACGTTTCTTTACATCTGCAAAGGGCAAAATGTAGTCGTGAGTAATACGCCTTTCCAAAATGCATTTATATTCTACAGTGTTGACAGAAAATGTTTTTACAACAATATTCATACATCATTTCTCCACTGGTAGACACAAAAATTATTTTCCTATAAATTGAATGCATTATAAAAAAGCAAAATATTGACTGACCTTTCTGTTGATATTACGATATATCCTGATTATCTGACTGTAACCTTCTCCAATCAACGGACTCATTGTCGTTGTAACCGCATGTTAAACAAAATCAACTGACAATTGACCCGATTAGCCGAATGACTAGTGTGTATGTAGAATAATTTTGTTGTATAAATAAGTTCATTGGTTATTGCAATATCAAAGTTTGTCAATATCTTGCAAAATTAAGTCTATTTTGTAAATAAAATTAACGAAATGACACCTTTTGTGACCATATCTTCACGTAGAAAATGTGGGTGAGGAGTCTGCTTTCAACGTTTTTGAGAAAACTGTGCATTTTCCAACCATGAATTTAGCATGGATTGATAGGTATTGTTGAACCATTTTGGCAGACATAATTAAATTTCAGAAATGTATTCTTATAAATGGAATATAATGAAAAAATCATTGACCTTTAATATTTTCCTCGATAAAAAGTCATTCACGAACCGTTGCCTGACCCATCACGCATCCCATGCAATACTTGACTGCCATTACCTAGTCCTTCACGTGCATTTTTTTCGATAAACGGAATGATGCCCGTGGTTTTGTCACCTGATTACTCACACTATATTTTTTTTTACTTTTTCTGTGATAAGTCTTTCAAATTTGGCTTGTTGTCTACAGTAACTCCGTCGTCTGGTATCGTCTGTTCAATTGGTTGAAAACAATTTTATACAGATCAACATTTGAACTATTAGCATTGTCAGTGTGAAATTTTAACTTCCTCCGTTGTGTCGCCAACGTATAAGTTCGGATCACTGTTAAACTCCATAATATCAGGCAAGTCAAATAATGTATGAGGCAAAAGTATGGGTCCGAGATCGGATCTTTGAAGAATTGCAGAGGTTACAAATTTCAGACGGCTGGTAATCGGCGCAAGCAGAACCTTTCGTGAGGAGAATTTCCGGTTATGACGGAGGAGATGAAACCTTGTCGCTTCAGTAGGTAGGTAAATTTTCGTTATTTTTCTTTCCATATTCACTGGGTACGAAGTGCGTCGCAAAGTTGTGCCTTTTTGAGAGCCATTGCATTCCTGATGTCTTTTTTGTTTATTTTAAGAAAATGAATTAAAAAAATTGAAAAATGATGCAAAATGACAGGGAAACACAAAATTGTATACGCACACACTCTGATGAATGATACCTCAATCATGTGCTGTATATACTTAAATTGTACACGTCAACCAAGTGGAGCATTGAATGAGCAAACCTTATCTAGGTAAGTTTAATCTTTAAATAACATTTTGCCACAAGTTTCTTTCATTGAAAAATGTTAACAACTGCGATAAAGCTAAAAATGTGACGATTTATTATTTCAAAATGAGAATGTTTTGGCAGCATTTTTTTCGTTTTGTGACAACTTTTGGGGGTGAAAGAAACACCTTTTTGAAAAATTGGCGACACCTTTTTGGAACAACTATGTTGAAGAAAGGATAAATAAACCATCTAGATTTGTTAAAATCAGCAATGTCACTATAGTTGAAGCAGATCAAATAAAATTTATTCCTAACGAAACGAGTGATAAGTAATATGTTCTGAAAGGGAGAAATATTCTGCCAACGTTTGCAGTATTTATTTTAAAGGTGAACACAAATACGTTTAAAGCTGGTCACCTATTTCTTCCTTATTACATAAATCACAAATTCGTTCAGATCTATCTATACTGAAAAATCTTCCAGCTTCAATTGGCAATTTATGACTGCTACAGACTACATGTATATAATAAATCCAGTGGAAGAACAGAGAGATAGCTCTCAAACCCAAATGCAGACTTAAAAATTCTATAGTTAATACATTGTATACTTAGGTGAATTAAATATTTGTGTTTTCTTCTACATTCAACAAATTTATTATGAAAAAAACTGATTTATAATTTTTGACAGATTAATATTAGCTAATCTATCCAAAAATAATAATAAATACATTCAAACAAATTATTTGTTACACATGACAAAAATTTAGAATGATACACACTACCTGCATCAAGCTTATAAAGTGGGAGATAGTTTCTCTTTTTTTTTACAATTTATAATTCGTTGCCAAAAAACCAACCATTGTGGCTTTTATACATACTGACATAGAAATTCTACCAAGTTCTGCATGAACAATACAATTTGGAGTACATTTAAATTAACTTTCCAGGTTTCAATATATACTTACAAAATTCTAAATGGAAAGACTTAATCATTATTTTCGTTACCCAAAACTTTTGCACCATTCAATAATATTGGTGCTACCATAGTGTCAAAAAGTTGTCTATTGGCAGACAAAGTTTTCTTGCTTTACAATGTTCGACCTTTATCATTATTATTATTATTATTTTTTTTTATCTTATTTATTTTTTTTTTTTTGATAATAAGAGTTATTGTCCCTTTCACTTAAAAATCAGTCAAATTAAGTTTTGGGCAATATTTCTTCTACATATTTAATCCAAGGGTTTGTATTGTTTTGTTTTGTTTTTTAGAAGAAAAAGAAGAAAAATCACATACCTTAACATGCAGACAAAATAATACTTTTGCACTTGATGTCAAACAAGAATCCTTCTTTCGGATAATTTTGAGTTTTATCAGTTATGAATATTCGAATATTTTCTGATCATATCATAATCACAATCACTTACTTTTGCTTTCGTATTTCTTTGATGTTGGATTGAATTGTGAATTATATCGTCGAACAATATATAGTTATTTCATGCCTTTGAAGGAAACAGAAAAATATATTGTATCAAGGTGATGGAATTGACTTATGAACTGTTGTCCGAGACCAGAAGTCATTTCCATCATCAAGGTACAATAGTTTTTCTTTTTTCCTGAAACAGTGCATGAATCAACTTATATATAAAAAATTAAAACATCTTGTATATTAATAAATCTTGTACATTTCGCTCTACAAGAAATTATTACGTTTTGATGTGTTCTCGTATACATCAATATAGCGTTGCACAAAGCAGTAAAAAGGTGTTGCAACCTGTTTAAATTTACACTAACAAGGAGTCACTTCTTTGTGAAAAAGGTTTCGCATTTTCTCCAAAAAGGAGTTTCACTTTTTTGACATCTTCTTGTTTACTATCTAAATACTGAGGTCCAGAACCTTTCGAGGTGGCTATTTTTATTGCAAATTATTTTTCCTATAAATTGTAGTACTAAATCAACATAAATTATATAGTTAACAGGCGTTTAGAAGGAAAAATTGATTTACTACGATATTTTGCATATGCGTTTAAATTTACCATGTTTCAGTCGTAGATGAACCAAACATATGTATTAAAAGACCAACTTAATAATAATCTATGCATATAATTAACTCTAACACACTCTCTTGCCTTATTTTGTCGTCATGCTAGATCTTAATACCGTTTGATTTGTCCCACAATTCACCTGTGAAGAGCAATCAGGAATGCAGTTGCTCCCAAAAAGGCAAATTCTCGCGTCGCACTTCGTACCTAGTGATATTGAAAGCTATGCTGTGGTAAATGATTTTGAGATTTTAGAACTGTATAGATTATGGACGAAAACGATGTATTACTCGATGTAATATCTTTCGCCCCATAAAAAATCAGACGAAAATTGTGATAATCTGTGACCCCCGCATCCCCATTTGATTCAATAAATTCAAATTCAACCACATCAAATTCTGAAATAGAAGGTACACATCCACATTATGTCATAAAGACTGTGTTAAAGCTTTATGAAAATCTGTTCAGTGATTCAAGAGGAGTTACGGATAAGAGATCTGTATACACTTGTAATATAATGATTAAGTCTATGTTTTGCCATGGGAAACCCCAAAAATAAATTAAATCAAAGTCTGAAATAGGAGGTTTTCATCTACATAATGTCACAAAGACTGTGTTGAAATTTCGTGAAAATCCATTCAGTGGTTTAGGTGGAGTAGCGGATAAGAGACGGACACTCTCTCGTAATATAATGGTTTAGTCCAAGTGTTTCTATGGGAAACCAGAAAAATCAATCAAATCGAATTTTGAAATAGGGGGTACATATCTACATTATGTTACAAAGACTGTGTTAAAGTTTCATGAAAATCTTTTCAGTGGGACAATAGGAGTACCAAAATAAGAGATGGGTACCCACTTGTGATGTAATGGCCAAGTCTATGATTGTTACGGGAAACCCAAAACCTCAATCAAATCAAATTCTTAAATATGAGGTGAACATCTAAATTATGTCACATTTACTGTATTAAAGTTTCATGAAAATTTTTTCAGTGGTTCAGGAGGAGAAGCGGATAAGAGATGGGTATACTCATGTGTAACGGACGGGGGACTTGTTATTTGCTGTGGGGAAACTCCAAAAATCAATCAAATCAAATTCTGTAATAGGAGGTGCACATCTACATAATGTCACAAAGACTATGCTAAAATTTCATAAAAATCTATTCAGTGGTTCAGGAGGAGTAGCGGATAAGAGATTGGTACAAACTTTTAATGTAATGGCCAAGTCCATGATTTGCTATAAGAAACTCCAAAAATTAATCAAACCAATTTCTGAAAAAAAGGGTTGCACATCTACATTATTTCGTTAAGACTGGTAGAGTTTCAAGAAAATCTTTTAACTGATTCAGGGAGAGTAGCGGATAAAAGATGGGTACCCTTAGGTGTAACCGACGGACGGACGAACGGACAACCTCATCACTATATACCTTCCACTTTTCAAGCGGGGGTATAACAAACCCTTACTTATTTACATACTTATCCTGTATCTGACGTTATCTGGTCTTCGAAAGGTAGTGATTTTATCTTCAGTGACGATACATAATTTCAAAAATGGGCATCGGCGAATTAAAAATGTTTCTCCTTTTCTATTCTGTTAAAGTATCTATTGGCCGGTTTTACATGTACGCTTTTAGATGTATTTAATGTACCTTTACTCCAAATCCCTACTTTTTTCATAAAATCCAAATAGCTATTTCTGTTTTTTCAGGAGATGCCATAATTCAAGAAAAAAAGAAAACGGTGACTGTCATTAGCGCTCTATACAAAACCTTTTAGATTTCGATTGCCAGTATCATCTCCAGCAAAGCGTACGAAAACATTTAGAAATAATCCTACACCAAAATCCAAATCACCATCATTTAAGACACCAAACCTATTCAAAACATCTCATACCATATCTAAATATTTGCATCGTTTCAAGATGTGTCCACGGCTATTCGACGAAACCTTTTCAGTGAAGATGAGGAAAACATTTGCGATATTAATGCAATATCGTTCATGAGTTTAGATGAAAGTGAAAACAATACACACGCTTTTCCAGACCTAGATGCGCCGTTAGTTGAATGTTTTAAAGACGTCCTAAATAAATTGTCAGATGTTGGAAAAAAGATACTTTTTTAAAATTTTTGAAATTGGTACAAAATGGAAATTTTCTATTGAATAATATTGCTTTTGGATTGTTTTAGACATTGTGAAATGGTTTGAGAAAGATGAATCACGTCAAATGAGATATTCTCCATCAACCGTACATTTTTTCTTGTTAGAAAGAAAGCTATTTGGTGGTCAAACGAATATGACATTTTAACAGGAAATTCAACATCATTGTTGCCCTTGAAATAAAGAGTAAACTGTGCATGTCCGAGTGCAGGTATACTTAGAGAAATAAATCCACTTGGGTCTACATTTCATTCACGATTTGGTCCAGGATTAATAACAAAATACCCAGAGATTACTTTGAATTTTGGTTCTGCATATGCGCATTTCGACAACTTATGTCTCATCAGTGCAGATTAAATCAAAACATTTGGAAATCCATGAACCGAAATGTGTGTAAAAGCTGATTGAGAACAAATTACCAATAGGATCTACATAAGAAAGCTAAAATCAGCTAAGGACAGAGCTATGCAAGAGGGAGATACTCCTTAGGTTTTAACTTTTGATTAACTTTTGATTAATTGAATCAATGATTAAGTTGAAGGAAAAAACTTCTAAATCGCAAATCTCATATGTATTAATGTTTGACGACAAGGAGGTTCGTGTCATTTGTGAAAGCAATTCTACTAGAATGTTTGAGAATACAATGTGGTATTACTTGTCAAGTACAAATACTGGGTAATATTTAATATTTTACCGAAGATCCGATTGTACTGTACATGTATATATAATAAGGAACAATAGCATCGATTCACGGGCTGAATTTCATTTGCGCACTTTTTTGGATTAGGGAGGATATCATTTGCGCACTTTTTGATATTTCATTTGCTCACAAACTTTCTTTCACTTCCGCTGTCGTATGAAATATTAAAGTCTTTGAAAACCGCAAGTTCCGTTTCCGGTTTTTGTCATGTACTTGCAGATTTCATACGGGGGTTTATGAGATTTTAAAGTCTATGAGATTTTAGAGCATGCGCCTTACGACTGAAATATTTAAAATATGATTTCTACATAGAATTTAGCGTTAGTATATGATTATAGGAACCAAATGATTTATTCGGCTGTTGAAAATATTAATATGACAAACCAATAATTATATGTTGACGAGATAAGAAGTAATCAGAAGTTGAAGGGGATAGTTTTTTCCATAAATTTTATTTTCAATATTGAAACACAACTTTATTTTAAAAAGGTGCAAAATGTATACACTTGTAAACAACCAGTAGGCAGAAACACATCAACAGGGAAATATTTATGCATTTTTATTTGGGGGGGGGCAGGGGCTTGCCCTTTGTAGAAAAAAAAATCAGTAAAACTCAACAAATTGTTTGTAATTTTTATGTGCTGGTAAAATTATGATTTTTTCTATATTTCAAATAATTCAATTCAATATTAAATGAATTCAATATTTTTTATATTTCCTTGAAATCCTGTAACTTCTTGTTGTTACTGTTTTTAGGAATGGCCAAGGACATTATTACCAACCAACCAACCGACAGAGAACCATAATGGTTAGAATAAATCTGTAAGCATCAGGCATTAAGGTCAAAATGACAATTTATGACCCAACCTCACCACAGATAGCCATAAATGATCATAATCATTAATCACAACTAATTTCACAACCATGAAATCTACAAGCATAGGGTAAGAATGATATATTTTGACCCAACCTGACCACAGATTGCCATAAATGACCATAATTATTTATCGCAACTATTTTCACAGCCATGAAATCTGCAAGCATAAGGTCAGAATGACATTTTATGACTCAAAGTGGCCTCAGATAGCCATAAATGATAATAACTATTAATCGCAACTATTTCCACACCCATGAAATCTGTAAGAATAAGGTCAGAATGACATTTTATGACCCAGTCAACTTACAAATAATAATATATGGTCAGAATTTTTCATCAAAATTTTACCATAGCCATGACATTTGCAAGCCTTAAGTAAATCAACACATATAACCATTGTGGGTCATTTTTTTCAATGCAACTTTTAACACAACCACGAAGTTTGGGCCATATTTACATATTTCCCACAGCAATGATTTGTTAGTTAAACATGTAATAACAAAATTATTATGGCCATTATTTTCTGCCTGCTTTAGGTGACCAAAACGGTCATCAGACTTAAGCCCCTTAATTGAAGGGAACTTTGAATATATTTCTTGATGCAATGCAATCATTTTCTTTTTATTTTTTTCGCTTTGAAATATAAATATTTAAATCAATGACATACAATCCATTTTCCCTGAAAATTGATAATCACGCTTCACACCGAATCTACATGGAACTAATATTATCATATAACTATTAGTCCCAGGCTGAATCAAAAGACTCAAAATGAAGGAATCTTCAAACAGACCCATATTGATAAAGTATCTATAGAAATACAAAAGTTCTATAATAAGACTATAAATGACTTTAATGCATTTTTTACTTTTATGATGAAATCACGACTGACAACCGTGATGTACTTTCAATTTCGCTAGAGTACAATCAGTTACATACATACTAGTAATTTAATCTGAAAGAAAATTAAGACCAACAATGCTTCTTGTGATGTTTCACATCGCAGTTTGAATAAACAGAGTTTTCCCGCTCTTTTCGCAATTCCGGAACTAGCAATTTTCATGCCGGAAGTTAACACAGCAAACACCGGAACTGGAACTTGCAGTTTTCATAGACTTTAAAATCTCATACGACACTGCATTTTATCATTTTGCTATTTTTTAAACATATATCCAAAAGTTTAAATTAACAAAATTAAATATCTAATATGAAACTCGGCACACCGATCAGAGGGCGGAACAGCTTGTCAAATCTAGGACTCGCGTTTGCACGTGTGTGGAAAAAGATGAAGACCAACAATAAAAGTTTTTCTATTGCTTGTTTTACCATGTATTTGTAGAGATTTTGTCTCATGTGCATTTACTCCATATCCCTACATTAATAATGGTGGATGAACGGAAATTTAAATGAATTCATGATGTTCTGTTATCTTGTTTTCTTGAGGGAATAAGTTTTCATGAAATTGAGATATGGGATCGGGTCTTTTTTCTTATCCCGTTTGAAGACAATCATTTGAAGATGTACTCAGAACGATTTTTATTATGTTTCCTATTGTTTTAGTTATATTTGAATTACTGTTCAAATGTCATAGCCCGTAAACAGTGCACCAATATTTTTAAGCTTTTATTGTATTTGTTTATTCTTTACCGTGTTCAGGACTGGTTCACAATTTTAAATTGCAGTTTATATTGTCCCTGCTTGAAAGTTTATATCTACATTTGATTATCCTGCACAGAACTGAAAATTCTTAGCTTAATAAAAAAAAATCTTTATCATATTTATCCATTAGAATGTAAATAAACATGATAAATATAGTTTTTTTGGGTTTTTTTTATAGTTTATGACTATAAAAAAATTAACATTGCAGAAAAATGAGCTGTTAGTCAATTCTGATGTCAAAAAGGAAATTTAAGCTGTCAAATTACTGTTCATCAGCTAAAAATGCTAGCCTACCCCGTATTTGACTCTTTACTTTTCAAATGCACGATTGACCAGCGCAACAGTGCTTCTACGATAAAATGTTTGTTTGAAAAAAAGAAAAAAGTCGGGAACCATTTGATTTTTTTTCTTGGGGGGGACTTGGAATGAGCAACTGATCTCAGAGTTTTTTTTTTCTCGTGCAATCTTTAAGAATGACAATTTTTTTCTCACTGTTATCAATCCAGTCATTTTGAGGTCCAGGCCAGAAATTTTGCTTCATATAAGTCATCCTGGTTATTTTTTCAAACCTTCTCCTGTCCTAACTATTTTTTCAATAAGTCTCTAATCCTGCATTTTTTTCGGATTTCCCTTCAAGCCCCTCTGAAAAAATCAAATGGCCCCTCCGTAATGGGTAATATCAAGTATAGCGGGTCTCGGTACCCCCAGGACAAAAGTCCAACACTCTACCATCTGAGCTAAAGGACTGGAGTATACTTTAGCACAGATGGTAGAGCGGTAGACTGTTTTCAGGTATACCAACATCTAATCTCGGTCAGTGCGGCTGATAAATTTTGTAATGAAATATTCATCCATTCAATTTATTGAAAAGTGCATGCGTTCAATTCAGAAAATCTGTTGTTTTACGATATACGAACAAACATCAAGTATATAAAAATACATACACTCTTTTTTTTTCTTTGTTTTTGAAAGAATACATAATATTGGATGCATTGAGTTCTGAAACAAACCACATACCTTGATACACGAGACTGCAACTAGGTCCTCAGACCAGGGCATGAATCCAATCCGAATTCTAAGTCAAACATTGCTAAGTGTTACCGTGGTTTTCCGGTTTTAAACGAAGAAAAATAAACGCCTAGCCCGTAACTGTAAACCCCTACAAAACTGAAAGTGACATGAGCAGGGTGTATTCAGTCACAAGAAAGGCGCTATGATGTTCTAACGATGGTTTTATATACGAATTTATCCTCTTCAATCGTCAATGATGCATTCCATTTAAAAACAAAGGTAAATTTCCCTTTTAATCATTCCAACTCAGTTGTAGCATCACTGTTCAAAACACAGAAGCACAGACGGATGTGACGTCAAAAAGTACACAACTTGTGTTGAAGTCAAATATCCTGACGTCATCACAACTTGTGAGCAAAGTTTGTATAAAAGAAACAAGGGTAGTTATTTATCCCAAGACTGAATTATTCATTAAAAATGCTTTTTGCCACTAGTTTAATTAAATATGGATTAATTCGTCGGCATCATTCTCTTTAGGTACATCAGAAATGTAAAAAGTAAATTCCAAACTTGCATGGGCCTATCTTTGAATCCAGCACTTCTGGTAGACGGATTTTCAAACAACAGTATTTGCCGATCTGATCTTGATTCGTATGCTCTACAATTATGAGGGCGTTCCGCCCTCTATAAAATTTCCACATCCTGATGATCCGTTTAGATTAATTCAGTTTGTACTGACTCAAACTAGTATTGTTGGGGAGTTGTGTGCATTAAAATCTACTCAAATAATTATCGACTTATGTTTTCATTGGTAATGTAATTTTCTTTGTTTACCTTTCTTATATTTACTTCTGTTTTTACTATTCCAACTGCAAACATGGAGTTTACGCTAATTGAAACTAATGTCTACAGTGAGATGGATATACGTTTAGATATCACTCAAAAATTGAAGAAAACAAATGACATCTCCTGGCGCTGTATAGTAAAGTCATGCAAGACCAGTGTAAAGACAGACAGTCGGTCAGCTCTAATTGTTTCAACAACAGGAGAACATAACCATGAAACTGGAAAGGAAAGTGATACGGACCAACTTAAAAAGGAAGGCAGAAACTGAGGTGTCCGCCAAACTTATAAGAACTGAACAGCTTCAATCTGACGAAGAACATCTAAATTGTTTTTGTTTTAGCTATATGATATATATGGTATAGAAATGTGCGCAAATGAAAAAAATGAAATGTGCGCAAATGAAATAAAAAAGTGTGCAGATGAAATACAAAAAGTGCGAAAATGAAATAAAAAATGTGCGCAAATGATATGCAAAAGTGCGCAAATGAAATGCATCGGATTCACGATGTGTATCACCGAAAGTTTTTCTTTGGTGAATTATAATTGTGTTTAACTACTGTGGTATTTGTTGTTTTTTTTTTTTTGCAATGATATAAAATAAAACATAGTCTTATGTAATATTTCCTGATCATTTCATTATTTAATACATTGTGTATTATTGATCATATACCATTTTGCACGAAATTTGAGAGATCTTTATAATTGTACACAAAATAAGAAAATCTCCTCACGCATTCACATTGCACTCAATCAGAACCAACTCCTAAATCATCAAAACGATGATTTTGACAGTTTTTTTTTTTTAAATTTATTACATATAGTTTCTACAACGAGAACTAAGTTGATTATGAAATTTATCACATCGAATTAAATAAATTTTGCAAATGCTTGAAAACGACACTTAACGATTTTTTAAACGTTTGAAAATTTATCTAATAAGATGTGAAAAATGATGTAAACTCCATACGCTTGAGCTGTAGGTATATTGCTGCAAGGTCACAACTGGGAGGTTAAAATCACAATGTTTGTCATAAGGCTTATAGATTTAAAACGTACATCTTCGTCAATGTGCCTCAAAAGATCTAATTAGGTATGAAGCTGAAGTAGGTGTATCAGTAGTCTCTTTTAGGTAACAGATGGCAGTTTTTCAGCGAAAAATGGTAAAATGTTCGGCAGTCTATTCCGCAATTTTAACAAAGGTGATTTAAACAAGTATATAAAAAAGGAATGCATGTAAAGTTATTTACATGAAATATCTCCATATTTCATGCCTTAAAAGCTGATCATTTCACCATTTTTTCCCTGTACGCATTATAAAACAGTAGAGGGTGGTAGACAGATACCAAAATATATGTATATTGGAGCATTTCAGGATCCCGAGGCATGTTTCCTGCGAATGATAGCCAATAACCCTGTAAAATTGCATAAGTACTATGCTCCTAGACCGAAAATACTAAAAGCAGCAGGGGTCCCTTCCATAAAGTTTTTATAGTATTTCTTGTTCGAAGTCGGGCTGTTATGCTTAAATTTTTTCTCAAACGGCATAATTATCAACCCTACATTTGACCTCCTTAAAAGCCTCTAAACAACACTTATTTACATCAAAATGTACTGAAAGTAAGTCACTTTCAAATAATTATCAAGAATTGTTAGTCAATTCATTTATCCTCTCATAACAACCCATCAAACTCCCTTCATTTTGATTACTCTATAATTTAGGGGGGTTAGAGAGTGTGACCGAAAATGTATACTACTACCTCAAGTTCATTGGGACAAATCTGGTGTAAATATTTCTTAAATTTTGGATTATTAAGTGACAGATATCGTCTACCTAGCAAGACCTCCCTGTGTCATGAGCAGAACTTCAGGTGCACAGAACTTTGTCCTTGTCAAAGTACTATAATTTGCTAAACTATTTTCAAAATCTGATGTCAAGTCAATTTACGGGTCAATTATGGGAGTAATTGTCAGATGTATTACCTTTAAAGTCTTGGTTTCATTTGACTAAAAACATCTATGTAGTATGTCGTTGATTTTATGTAAATCTCAAAGGTCAAAAAGTCAAGTTCATTTCACAAACTGTTTATTTAGAGAGCAAGTCATGTTTTTGGACCGCGCTCATAAGTTTACATCCCCTGAATCGCTTAATGTAGAAAGGATGGTCAAAATTGTTATGTATGGTTTATAAATATTGTATTGTAGACATGTATAACAATTTAAAGTTAATTTTCAACTTCACGTTGAAATCATTGACTGTAAAGTGACTGCAATGAGTTTACCAGAATTTTCAAATTTTGACCTTTGACCTTTCATTTATGAAGATCGTGACCACTTCCAAAGTTGACGAACGGTGAATACGGATAAAGAAGAATGATGTATAATATAGCCTGATGTTAGGAGGGCTGATTAAAATCCTAAACTAGACGCATTTTTTTTAAATTCGTTGCACCTCTATCAGGCGTTCGTTAAAGAGAAGACTTCATATTAACTGTGATGATTGGAATAAATCACCAATTATATTTGGACGCCTTTGATAAAAAAAAAATACGGTAATGACAATCTCTGTCAAAAACAACATTGGAGTGACAGATTGTCACAATTTTCGTCTAATTTTTCGTTGAACGAAAGAAATTGCGCGAATTATACATCGTTTTCGGCCACAATATTCGTTTTGAATTGACGGTTCGGTCCTCACTTACTATACAGTTCTGAAATCTTAAAACCATTTACCACAGCATATAATTTCTCAATATGCAAACAAGAAAATTTAGGTTTTTAACATGTACCTACATCCTGAAGCGACACGGTTTCCTCTCCGTTATAACCGGAAATTCTCTTTCCAAAACCAAAGGTTCTGCTTGCGACGATATCCAGCCGTGCAGAAACAGATACTTTTTCTTTGCGTTTATATATATTAAGTAAAAATGAACTGATTCTCTCTGTTTAATTTGCAGTTTTTACGGGAGTCTTCTACTTTATCGAAGTTTTCATCAAGATCTTTACATCTTACCGAGTTTAGAATCTCCGTCCATTGTTTAAGCGCTTTAAATAGAGGCACTACTGTAGAGCGAGCGGATATGAATTCAAACTGTTTGTAATGTATGGTTTATGTTCCTGCATGTTGTTAATGGTCCTATCACACTATAACGCACAGCGCCAACGTGTGCTGACAAATGGGAATATTTTCGTACACGCTGATGTGCGCTGTATAAGTTAGAGGCACGTTCTTACCACGTTACATACACGTTGGCATGAGTTGTTGAACGTCGGGTGCGTCGGAAAATTTTGAACATTCTCAAAATTACACGACGTTCGCCGATCTGTTGTTGGCAAGTAATGCACACGTTAGGGACCGACCATTTAACCTGAAGGGGGGGGGGGGGGTTATGGTTTTTTTTTCTGGACAGAAAATTTTTTTCGCGCCTCGCGCGAAACAAATTATTTATTTTTTGCACGTGTATCAACAAAATATTTTTTTTCAAAATTAACATTATTTTTTTGGGCAGAAAGCCTCATTCAGAAAATTTTTTTTCATCATTTTGGCAGCCAAAATATTTTTTTCACATAAAATCAGATCCAAAATATTTTTTTAGAAAAAAAACCATAGCCCCCCCCCCCCTTCAAGTTAAATGGTTGGTCCCTTAGACGAACGCTAGGGGTACGTTATGCACGGAATGTGTGCAATATGTTGTAGTTTCTTCAAAGTTGTGTTAAACGTGCAAAGAACACAAATAAAGCGTCGTTGTAACTAAGGAGTAACGTATTAACCGATGTCTTATGCTAAAAATTATGGTTAAAGAGCAAGACAAAATTCCAAGGGAATGTAGAAAGCTGCTTTATTTCATCATCAGACTGATAGAAAAAGAAATTTTATGATTTTTGGGGTACCTATTTCTCCTGCAAATCGGTCTTATTTTTCGGTGGCATTACCATCTATTTCTACCTTTGCAAATGACATTAGGGCTAAGAATTTCCAACTTATCTAACGAAGATTGTCAAAACGCTTACATTTTACGAATGGTATTGGTGTTACTTTACGTTACACGATAACGTCGTAAAAACGGCGTTGACTGGCACGTCTACTGCACTGTTACAAGAAAAAGTCAACATATTTTATTTTTTTTAAAATAAAGACGATGTAATTTCATTAACATAGAAGTAAATTGCAACTTGTGGGCTATACAGCTTCAGCATCTTCTATAGACGTGCGCACGATTTTTTAAATACGTTATGATTGTTGCCTATTGTCTCCAGTCGGTGCATTTGTAATTTCTGCAATTGGGCACACGATTTACTTAATTGTGCGGGATAGTTTGACAAATGTGGCACACGGGTTTAAGCCTGAACACACAATTTCCACATAGAACTGCTTACGAATTTTTAGTTACATCTTTTTGCGCACTTGTAAGTTTCTAACTTTCCTCCAAAGTTTCCAAAGTAACTCTCAAGAGTTACTAATTTGTGCGCATTTGCTTCTTACATGTTCACACGAGATACAAAAACAAAAATGTGTGCACGAGTTATTATCAGTTGAATATGTACGAAGAGCGAACGGATTGAAACAATGGGGTGGGGCCTGTAAGATACCGGTACTACTTAGAAACAAAAAAAATGTTCGCTTTCTTTTTTTAATTAATTATGTGAATGGCAAAGATAATCATTTCTGTGGTTTGAGGATGTTAGAGTTAACAGAAGTTGATTTAAGAAATAGTATCAATTATCAAGCACGTACTCTGAATATATCGTTCGAATATTAGTGGAAATTACCGACAAGAATTATCAGAATGTACCATATTCATTGGGACCTAGGTGCAACGCGATAATGTCCTCATTTTAAAATGTCAATGACATTTAATTTGTATTAGATGCGATACAATTTAGTGCCTTATTTCAGTCAACACAACATGTCAGTGTGAGGAATAAATCAATTCTTACCTCGTATCTAGGTCCCAGGGTAATGGGGGGTACTTCCAATTTTTTTTCCTATACGTAGGCTCGAACTATTTTTTATGGGGTTCAAAATGTTTGATTGTGATATTTTTCTGGGCTTCAGATATTTCAGGTATTTTTGAGGTGTAAAAATGCAGTACTTTTAGGGCCTCAAACACAGGAGTGATGGGCATTTTCATGTTATTTTTGGAAAAATTCTCTGGTACGTATCTTTATAGGGGTAAAAAAATGCATGGTATTTTTGGGGGTTTCATTTCACTGCCAGGTATTTTTTAGGGTGCATTTCACTGCCACGTATTTCTTTGGTATATATTTTACCACCAGGCAATATTTTGGAGGTAAGAATTGAAAAAATGGTATTTTTGGGGGTGTTATAAATTTTCTCTGCGTAGCCAATGTAGCGATTGAGAGTAACTCTCCTTTGCCTAGGTCCTTTGTTAAATCTATTCAATAATATACATATCAAAGCATGTGCAAAGTTTATGATTTACCATATTATTTGTGCTACTTTTTAATATTTTTAATATCCTGGGCCAGTACAAATGTTAAGGCAAACTTAAATACGGATTTTTGATTAGCATTATTATTATTATATATAAGAAGAAAATAAACGTAAAAAGAAAAGGTGGACATTTTTATTTGCCTTACCCCTTTTTACTACAACACAGAAGTCACAAAGGACAAGAAGATATCTTAAAATTTTAAATTGTCCGTAATACGCCAGTAATGTATAAAAAGACAATTGGCAAAGATATATTCAAGATAGCTGTATAGGTCCTTTAATTTTTTCCTGATTTGGGGTTCATGAATAGAAATTTGATGGGATGAGTAATGTAAAAAGGAATAAAATAAGTAAGTTCGGGTGACTTCAAATAAAACATGGATTATTCTATTCTATTTTCTTTTCTTTCTTTTTTTGTTTGCTTGTTTGTTTTGTTTTTGTATTTTTTAATTTTTTGCTGTGGTCGAAATTTTATTAATCGTACTCTAAAAATTTTAGTGAACATCAATAGGTCACCGCACTCATTTGTTCGAAAAATAGCAAGATTTTGACCATTTTAATAAGTCTATGTAGGGAGAAAATAAAATTTTAATGCTTTTGATATGTATAAAACGATAGATTTTGATTAAAATGTAGGACAAAGTGTTAAGAATTCACTTCATTTGGAAATATGAAGTAAAAATTAGGGGTTACCGATCATTTCTTTTTAGAAAAAAAAACATGAAAATGTAATTTTCCTATGCTGTTTTTTATTTCCCATTGATTATTTATCAAAAGAACTATATATTGATATCATTTCGATGATATTTTGATGTTGAATTCGAATTTTCATAAGATAGGCAAAATAGATCTATTGCCAAAATTAAATTCAAATTCTTTTTTTTTTTTTGTCATTAAACATGTAATGTTTGTAACAAACAATAAACAATAAGTATAACAAACATTTAACCATATCAACAAGTTAATCAACCTAAGTCCTCTGATCTCACTTTCATAGACGCTTTAAAAAGGAACCTATATTTTGTACTTGCTGGGTGGAAGCTGGGGTGAATCAACCTTAGTCCCTGACCTCAGTTTCATAGACGCTTTAAAAAGGAACCTATATTTTGTACTTTTTGGGTGGAAGCTTTTAATTTTTTGTTTGTCTGTCAAGTTTAAGAAGTTTTGTTTCGTTGTCTTTAATAAGTATGTACGGGTCAGGCAAGTTCAATACTCGTGTTCTCTTGAGCACACACCATATACTCGTACGCGCAAGGTAGTACCCAAGCGGACAATGTTGTGTGCTGAAGCTCAAGCTTGTAGCAGTCATATACACAAGTTACTTTCTCCTAATTGCACATTTTCAAACTCGTGCTTGCAAGTTAGTTACTTAAGAAAGCAACTAGGTCACTCGCTTGCTATAGTTGGTGACTCGTGCGATACAATTTGCACGACTAATTCTCTTACTTACAAGTTTTTTTTTGTAGTTAAATTTGAAACTTTTGAATAAACATTGCCAAAACTTGTACGTTGGGATGATTCAAGATAAAAAAACAAAAACGGAAAAATGAAAAAAAAAGTACTTTGCCGTTGTTAGTAATGCTTAAGCTGTTGTTTTTTATGTTTGGTTTTACATTTCTTGGAATTAATATATTTCAGAAGTATCCATATTGTCTGTTCCTTTTGACTTTTTAAGTATTTGTACTAATTGCCTTGATACCCATGTAATTTTTGTTCGCCTTTCTTTCGATGGACTCTTCCCTTTAGTTCGGAGAAATTCAAGACTAATGCATGGCAAATAAAACGCCGGAAAATCCTGTAAAATAACGCAAATACGACGTTACTGTATTTTCCTAGAAATGGGACATATTTTTGGACACTGTAATTCGTTTGGTTTACAAGATACATTAATGAAATTCTAAACTATTTTATATTGCTTTAAAGAGAAAGAGTTGTACAATTTATTAGTCGTGATCAATTGCACACATTTTCAACCAGTGAGTTTAAATATAGTGTTAAAAAACACGGTCCTGGAATAAAATTCGCACCTTTAAACACTGGGACAGTTTTTTGGACACGCGAAAATCGACGAATTGGATACTATACCAGTGATATTAAACAGAACATTATTCTAATATGTATTTATTATGCATCTGTACAATTATTTTATTGTAAAAAAATGTTTATTTACGCCTTTTGAAGTTTTGAAAAATATGGCTTTACACTATACATAATTGTACGATATACTAGATGGGACTATATGAATCTAACACCGGTGAAAAGGCAAGATCAAGAAATCTCAGACACCCAAGGGTAAGATTTCAATATTTCTCTGACGAGGCTTGCCGAGTCAGAGAACCAGTGAAATCTTACCCGAGGGTGTCTGAGATTTCTGAACCTTGCATTTTCAACGGTGTTTGATTTATTTTCCCACTTTTGTAATCACAAACTACGATTTATTTACCACCATGCCGTTCCTGTCATCCGTCATTCCTAAGCGACGTCAATGACGTCAGAATACGTTGCTTGGTAAATTCTGTCTTGTACCGGGGGGTACAAGACAAGGAAATCTCACACCGCTAAAAATAGGAACTGTTCTGTCTCAAAAGTGAGAAACATATATTTCTCAAAAGTGAGAAACATATATTCCGGTCAGTTTTCTGTCTGTCTTTCCTTTATACGACATCCTAACGACAAAACTGATTGATATCATAATCTGGTGATGTTGTACTGTGCGCTTGCAAAAAAAATGGCGAAGAATCGCGGAAATTTGAGTGATTGCAGGCCTGTCTATACAGTTAAACACGAATTCAGTGTAACGCGGGACAGCATAAAAATGACGTTGTCGCCATGATATAAAACATTAACACATTTAAGACCATTAGAAAAAAAATGATATAATCGAATTCTATGTAAAACAAGCTTTCGATTGATGTGAAATAATGCCACCGTAATGAAATTATGAAGTGGTACATACATAAGATAGAAGCTTACTACGACGCTTAGTTTAAAGTATCACCAATATCTTGCGCGACGTCTATACAGACGTTCTATGAATGCTGGAATACCGTTATGGATGTGTTTGGTATACGTCAAGTACGTTAGTAAAACGCCTTTGAGACGTTGTCATATTCTGTTACATGTTTTGTGAGCATTGCAGCCAAGTTATGGATAAGCTTTCCGTAAGTTTGGAGGTCGTTAGCATGACGTTATGAATGCGTCCAACAAGTTAATTTCTTCAATTTCCTCGGCGTGTGCCAACGTCCTTACAAAAATTCTCGAACGTCGACACACGTTGGCTAGAACGCCATAGTGTGACAGGGCCTTAACCAACTTTTTTCGGGCAGTTATGTCCCTAGTACTTTACATATAAACTACTCTTAAGTTAAAGGCGTATTTATGGTCTCCTTTTTAAAACGATCATTAGCTTTTGCACATCGCCGCTGATCACAGTCAATACTCTTCACAAATGAGATTTTGAAAAATATGATGGTATGTCACTGAGTTCTGAGAGATTTATAGTCCTAGGTCCAGAAGAAACTATCTAGCTTTTTTCTTTATCGTTATTTTTGTATGTATTTCCTTCGATCTGCAGTTCCCGATTATGTCAGTATCACCGGAGGCCATGATGCAAAAATAACGAGTCACTGTACTACCTGAATGCATATTTATTATTTGCAATAAAAATACGTTATATCATTTAAGATAGAAAAATCATCATTTTTTTAATTTAGTATATAGCTCTATTTTTTTGTTTGAATTACCGATAAAAGAAATATAGGACATTTTGTTTTTGATAAGAACTTTATAACGGCGTAACGCATCAAACTCGCCCTGGTGAGCTTACTTGATAATGGTCGCTATATCAATTAATTTATGAAAAAAAGAAAAATTTAAGACGCTCTCCTTACCTCTTTTTTTAACATTTTTTGTTGAATTTTTATGTCAAATTACTAGAAACTTAGGCATACTATGCTTTCCATTTATTCAATGAAGGCATTCTATATATATATTTGAGCAAATGGGTGATTAAAAACAATTCTTTCATTTGACATATAGACAGTAAATATTTTTTGATCATATATTAAATAAACAATGAAAGGGTATTAAGGAATAAATTATCCATTGACTGTCAGTTGAAGATGTTTGATAAAGCTGTGTTGCCTGTACTTTTATATGGTAGTGAAATATGGGGTTACGAAAACATTGATATTCTCGAGCGTGTTCATATAAAATTCTTTAAAATTATTTTAAATTTGAAACAGTCTACTCCAGACTGTGTAAGTATAATTTCTCACGTTTCGAAGTATAGGGAGAAATTATTGTATTTACGGTACTTATGAATAGCTGGCGCAGTGATATTTATCACGTGTGTAATTTTTTGAGCGGGAAAAGTTTTCCCGGTGTGTCACTTTCTAGCCCACCACAGTAAGGGCAACACAACAACAAATGAAAAGATGTGGATTTATATGTCTGCAGTCTAATACTAACCTAGGTTTGTTTTTATTGTAAGCTACAGTTAGAGGGTTGACGACTACTGGTTTTTCTCTCACTTCTGTAATACATTTTTTCTCTAAAAGCTTAGAAATTTACAATTTACAAATTTACAAAATCTGGATTTTCTAAAGATGACTTATTATTCTTCAGAATTTCTATGCTCTCTGGGCTTTCGGCGATATGATATATTTTTTTGCTTATATTTATTTAAGCCTATATATATATAAGATATGGAGGTATAGTGTATACTTATAGTGAACTAGGACGGTGTCCTATTCATATTCAGGCAAAACTTAGAATGATAAATTTCTGGGGTAAATTAGTTAATGATGATGACAATAAAATTTCTAGTTTACTGAATAGGCTTTTGTTAATAAATTATAATAATTATGTATACTAATCGAATTTTCGATGACTTTTGGTTGAGTGATGTATGGAATCTGCAGCTTTGTAAAAAGGGTTGAACAAGTATTGCAAGACCAGTTTAAACAGGCTTGCCTTTCTGAAATAAACTTTTCACCAAAAGCTTTGTGTTATAGAATTTTCAAACATGATGTAAAATTTGAAAACTATTTCGATCTTTTGCCAAATAGTTATTTATATATATTGTGTAAATTTCGATGTGGAAGTCACCGGTTGATCATTGAGTCGGGGAGATGGCATGGAGTTCCAAGAAACGAACGTCTATGTCACCTTTGCGACTCTAGGGAAATCGGTGACGAGTTTCATTACATAAGGAACTGTAATGCTTTAAAAATGGAACGAAAAAGGTTTTTACCAGAATATTGTTGTACTAATCCAAATACTTATAAATATGATCAATTATTTAACACTACTAATACTACTATTTTAGAAAAACTTTGTAAATTTATTAAAACTGTACTTGTGAAAATAAGTCCTCCTAGCTAACTTTACTGTTCACACATGCGTATGTTTTCCTTGAAATTATGTATTGTATATTTCTCAATAACTTTGTTACATAGTTTATGGGAATAAATAAAGTATATAAGTAAATGCAAATGAGACAAAGTCCCTACAGATTCATTATAGAACAAAGCAAAGGCACAAGGCTTTTATTGTTCTTTATTTTGAAGTCATCATGAGGCCTTCAACAATGAGCTTTGTTAATATTTCACAGTAAGTTCAAGACAACCTCTAAAATCGAGTAGAATTACATTACTGTATGTCATACAGCTCTACATCCATGTTTTTAATGGTCATAGATGCGGAATTGTCAACTAACATAAATTAAACTGGTAAAGTGCTCTTACAGTCGCTGTCATTCGTTACCCGACAAATGTACTAGTGTCTCAAGCTAATTAACAATTACAACATACAGAAAAATATAGGGCACATATCAAGTCGATTGTAAGAAAACTTGGCATTATAAACCAGAGGCTCCCAGGAGCCTGTATCGCTCACCTGAATTTCAGTTGCCACAATCAAGGTAACATTGTAAGTTATACAGCTGATCTCCAGTCTCTCAAACTTTCGTAGCTCGAACACCACCAATATCTTGAACTGTATTTAAAGCCTGATCATGTTTTACTATATTTATTTGTATTTATTTTGTCAAAAAAAAAAAACGTTCTTGCTAAGGACCACTTTCGACACCAATTTTGAAGTTTAGACGTCACTTTGTAAATGGCTGTCAACGGACAATTTTCTACATCAGTTTTGAAGTCGCAACTTCAATATCTATTTGGAAACCATTTCATTGAAATAGGACAATGTTAAATTTTCCCGCCTTTTTTGGCGACCATTTTGAAAATGGCGGTCAACGAACAATTTTTAACATCAGTTTGAAGTTGCGACATCAATACCTATCTGGAAACCAAATTTCACTGAAATCGGACAATGTTGAATTTTCCCGCCTTTTTTGGCGGCCATTTTGAAAATGCAGGCCAACGAACAATTTCTTAATATCAGTTTTGAAGTTGCGACATCATTACCTAGTGGAAATCAAATTTCACTGAAATCGGACAATGTTGAATTTTCCCGCCTTTTTTGGCGGCCGTTTTGAAAACGGTGGTCAACGAACAATTTTGAATATCAGTTTTGAAGTTGCGACATCAATACCTAGTGGAAACCAAATTTCACTGAAATTGGACAATGTTGAATTTTCCCGCCTTTTTTTTTGGCGACCATTTCAAAAATGGTAGTCAACGAACAATTTTCAACACCGGTTATCAATATCAATTTGGAAACTAAATTTCATTGAAATCGGACAATGTTGAATTTTGCCGCCTTTTTTGGCGGCCATTTTGAAAATGGCGGCCAACGAACCATTTTCAAAACCAGTTTTGAAGTCGCCACAACATGGAAACATTTCATCATTTTACACTTCACCTTTATCTTCTATAGTTTTGGAAATAAAATACGAAATATACGAAAAATTTAAAAATTCGGTGAAAAAAGGGCAATAACTATTAGAAGGGTTTATAGATTTTCGTCAAAATTTCAGGGTGGATAGATCTTAATATGCTGAACATCTTTGCAATCTGTTACACTTTTTGATAAAAAATGCAAACATTTTGAAAATTTTACGGAAAAAGGGCTATAACCCCGAGATGAGTTTTCAGATTTTCTTCAAAACTGCACGGTGGGTAGATTTCATCATGCTGATCAGTTTTACCTTATGTCAGATTTTTGATATCTGTAACGGTTTTCGAGTTATTAGCCAAAAACTGCAATTTACCCCTATGTTCTATTTTTAGACAGACAGAATTTACCCCTATGTTCTATTTTTAGCAATGGTGGCCATGTTGTTTGACCAGCCAACTTATCGAACACAATTTTGAGAAGCCATACCCTGGTGATGATTCTAGTCAAGTTTGGTTACATTTTGCCCGGCGATTTCAGAGAAGATTTTTGAAATTGTTGACGGACAGACAGACGACGGACGCATAGTGATGGCAAAATCTCTCATGGCCTTTTAGGCCAGGTGAGCTAAAAATTAGATATGAGCACTATAAACAGCGGGTCAGAAAACATTTTGAAATTACAAAAAGAAAAAAAAATAGAAAATAAAATTCCAAAATTTGAAAGTATGAGAGTATATCCATATGAAAAATTCTCTCAAGAATAAGTACACCATAACCGAAATGTAGACAGCATGTATGTAATATTGCAATTCGTGGTGACAATTTTTGTGATTTTTTTACTTGTTTGAGTTTTTTTTTTTTATTAAAAACTCTTTTTAAGAAAATTATGGTGTTCAAAATAAGAAGATTGCTAGGTATAACAACTAATTTTCCAGTTATATAACGTTATATGTTCCCTTTATTTCAAACAGCTAATTGGATTGAATACAGTCGTGATGGCAACAGTTAATAGTACCTGTCCAGTAGCTGCATTGCGAAGATTTAGATCCATGATTATTTGCGCTGATAAAGAGCAGTATCATTGCATATACGATACTCTGAAGCACGTTTATGTCGAGAAATGTCTGCATGCACAGCCGATCGGAGAAGGTAACTTTTATGATACTCCCTGCAAATGTAGTTTTAGGACATATAGGTTTCATCTTCTCTATTTGTCCATCTGCCCGTCTATCTGTCTTTCTGTTTATCCGCACATATGGTAATGATTTTGTATAATCAACTTCTCTTGCAGGTTTTTAGCGAAAGATTTGAAACTTTGCATGGTGCTTCTATATACATTGAACATGTGCATCTCTTATTCTCGTTGCATTTTATGAATTTCTCCAGATTTAACAGAAATTTTTGGCCAATATTTTATAGCCAGGGTAACACTTTTGTGTAAACAATTCCTCTCACAGTTTTCATCAAGAGGTCTGATACTTTGTACAATGTTTTTATATACATTGAACATGTGAGCATGTGCACCTGCTTTTTAACTGCATTTTATATTTACTTCTCGATTTTTAAGATAGTTGAACTTAATAATTTTTTTCTGCAATGTTTTATTAGTAGGGTACACATTTTGTTTTTATACGCGTACGGTCGGACCGTATGAGTATACGTGTACGGTCTGCTACGAGCTGGACCATACGTGTATATTTAGACCGTATGAGTACAATGAAAAAGACAGGCACTATACTCGTTATTCAAACAAAGAAGTAAGTTACAGTCAAAAATGATAGCAATAACTACCACTGAAAGCCGTATCTATAGGTCTTTATGAAAAATATAAATTACAAATATAACTGAAATGAAATTATATAATGAAAATATATGAAATAAAAAAAAAATAACAATTTCACAATTTCACACAAATTTTAAAGGTGATACATAAACCTCATTTTTACATTGAAATGTTTTGTTCGTGGGCAGGGGGTATTCCTTTTTGGAACGTTGTAGTTTCCGCTTTAATATTTATTCAGCCGAGATTTGGGATTTGCACCTTTTAGGCGTAATTGGGAAAATGTTGTTGTTCCTTAGACCATATATTTTATTTTAATTGACATTCCATTTCGTTTTTTTTTATTCTTTTATCTCAAATAACGTTCAACTAATAAGTCAATTTTATTAAGGCATCTCCAAAACATAATTACAGTAAAGTAAATTCTTATATTTTTAGAAAATCTTATTTGTTTCTAAACATAAAAGCTTAATTTATTAAATAATATTGTATGCGGTATATTAATTTAATGATATATTATCCAAGAACACGCAAGACTTTGAAATGGCCAGACCGTACGCGAACGGTCGGACCATACGCGTACGGTCCAACCGTATGGGTATTTCGAAAAAAAAAATACTCGTATGGTCGGGACCATACGCGTACATTCCAAATACGCGTATGGTCTGGAACTTGAACATAATATATTATTAAACACAGCGAAGAAAATTTCATTTTCTAATGAAAATAATCACCCTACGTCCATTGCATTATTTTAAATTTTCTGCTTGGTCTCGTAAAGTGAAACAAAAAAAAGAAAAGTCAAAATATTAAGGGAAGTTAAATCTTTTGAACATTTGTTGAACACTTGTAGATTTCATTGATTTGTTTACACTAAACACTTAAATAAAAGTTAAAAAAAATGGTACGGTCGCTTTGATAAAATATCAATTTATCATTTACTATTTATGTAAAAAGTAAACGAATATTTATTTCTGTGTAGTGTATAAGAACGAGCAAATCTAAGTGATTTTTTAACCTATTCATTCCACGACGACAATTTATTTTTCTTCTAAACGCGACGGATTTATCACTATTCAGTGTATAACAAAACTTAAGACAAAATTCAATCACGCAACTCTAAATACGGGATCTTTTGAGTTACCCAATACGAATCTTACATTCAAAGGGTCTGTATGGAGGTAGGTGCTCGATTATAGCCTCCGAACACTCTGAACCGTATAGGAAAGAATTGTGCATTTGTTTTCGGGTCACTTATTAAATGGACAACTGAGATAAATATTGAGCCCCACCCCGCCAAANAAAAAAAAAAAACAAAACAAAAACAAAAAAAAAACCCAAAAAACCAAAAAAAAAAAAACAAAACACACACACACACACGCACAAATTGTCAAACTTGCGAATAAACGCAATACATATGGAATACGGGACATTTTGTAATTGACTTTATCACGGAAAGTATCAAGTGAGCCCGTGAGAAAGTCCGTATCAAAAACAAATTAAAATGTCCTATATTTCTTTTATCGGTAATTCACAAAACAATAAATAGAACTTAATAAATAGATGTAAGCAGAAATTTCTATATTTTATTACAATTAATATATTGTTTAAAACAAAATTTATATATATTTTTCAACGTAATAATAATAACGTGTGAAATGAACGCTGGGGTAAATGTGATATCGGTAACTGCGGTTACCGATATCCCAAGATGGCGGACGCGTTTCTGCTTAATATTAGGACAGTCGCCATGATTTTGTAATAACAACAGATAATTTTTCCATGTTTATGTCTTATTTGATACATTTCCAAATTTAGAACTTGAGGCTTACAGGTTCCTTAAATTATTTAATCGCTGAGTAGAGAAAATAACCGTACAAAAAACCACGGAGATGTCGGTAACTGAATCCAATAAATTTTCTTTGATGTCCGTAACTGGAAATGAAGATATCCGTAACTGGTGTTAATTTTGTTTGAATGTATTGCGCAGGTTTCAATTTATTTCATATACCAGACAGTAACTTAAGTTGTCCGAAGTTTGCCTTGTCAAATACATGTGTCGTAAGATTTAGATAATATATACTACAGCCTTTTCTTGGTGATGTCACAAGGAAGTCCAAAGACCAGTTCAGGTCGATATTCCTTATTGGTCATTAAAAAAAAACAACGACAATATACCGACAGAAAAAAATTATAATGACCCTAGAGAAGTAGAAATTTTACAAGAGATTTCAAGACAGGTTACTACAGAGCCCGTATCGCTCACCTTCATTCAAAGTCAAGTTGGGTAAATGAACGCCAACTAGCAGTGAGACGACATCATAGGTAAAAAGATTTCGTGAATGTTGGGCGATTTTTTAAGCGTTACCTTCGGAATGTCGTATGCTATTTTTTCTTTTTTCATTTGATTCTAGTTTTACCTGTTTTCTTTGCAAAACTTTATTTCAAGTTATACAAAATATAAGACTAGAACCCTGTTTGATTCTACCTATATAGTAGATCCATTCTTTGTGGAAATGAACATGTTCAGTAAACACATTATGTCCCCCCCCCCCTGTAAGGCGACGGGGCATTAATGTTTACCCTTTTTCTTCCGTCCGAAAATTTTCGTCTTATGTGTGCAGTAATGATTTGATATTTGGTCTGCAGCTTTGATACGACGAGTTGTTCCGTGTCCCCCCTTTCAAGTCCGCCACTCTTCTACTTGCTGTTTCCCGATAACTATGTATCGCGGGCATCCGTGTGTCATGGACACGTTTTCTTTTATTTTTTTTCAATTTTAGAATTTCGTATAATTGTACTAAAATCTGGTCGAGATCGACGAAATTTAAAAAAGGAAGAGTTAACTTTATTTGCCAAATAACATATCTGAAATGTACCTTGTTTCAGTTGAAAAAGAAGTATTATTTCCAAAAAGGCAAGATATATATGGAATATAGGACATTTTGTTTTTGATATGGACTTTATCAAGGCCAATATCAAGTGAGCCCGTTAGGGCGAGCTTGATGCGTTACGCCGTGATAAAGTCCGTATCAAAAACAAAATTTCCTATATTTCTTTTATCGGTAATTCACAGAATGATAAATAGGACTCTATAATAAGTAGAAATAAGCTGGAATTTCTATTTTAGCACAATAAATATATTGTTTATTACAATATTTTATATACATTCTTCTTTCAACCTATTACGAGTATGAACACAACAAATAGTACCAAACATGACGTCAGCTTAGCAACCCGCACGTGACGCCTTCAAAGTGACCGATATTTTCGTGATAGTGTCCAGTTCGGTGATACTGAGAATATCAGTGCCTGTAGATCAAAGGGAATTCATATAAATTACCGATAAATAAAAATAAAATAAAAATTTGCATTAAACAAAAATTAAGTCAAAGTAGGACGACTGTTCCACATATATTTATTCACAGACCTTGTTGGTCAAATTTAAATCCACGCGTTAGAGGAATGTACATCAGTTTATAATTACTTTTTTTACAGATATATTTTTGTTTTCTGATTTTCTATGGTGAGACACAGAACGGTCATCTACAGAAATCATACTGTATGTTAGATACAACATCTGTATTTAGTTCAAATATTGTGTATTTATACGACCACAAAAAATTTTGAGTTCGCATAATGGTATGGCGCTGTTGTCGTTGTCGTCGTCGTCGTCGTCCGCGTCGTCGTCTGTAGACACTTTTGTTTTTGGTCAATAACTTATGTTCCAGTTGATCAATCCTTATTAAATTTTAATACAATGATGCTTGGCACAAAAAAGGAGGCTGTGATTTTTTGGCCCCTTCCGTTCTTAAAAAGGGGACCAAAAAGGGTAAAATTGGATGTTTTCACATATTAGGCTGTAGAATTTTTATCTTTGTCATATTTTGATAGGGTTTCTTTCAGTGTGCTCCTGAGGAAATTTCCAATCAGTGGTGCGTCAACGGATTTCACGTCATATGTATGGTTCATGAGATAAATGGGACCCAAAAGGAGTGAATCTCAAAAAGTTTATTTTCTTTTATTTCTAGCCTGATTGTGATGCAGTTTTTTTTTCAATAGATTCCTTATGAAAAATTAACATGGTCCTTAACTATTAGAATTTTGATAACTTGTTCAAATTCGTAGCTATAAGGGGCCAAACAGGGCCAAAATTGCAAATGTGCAGATAACCTAAAATTCTTATTTTTCATCGGATTTCGATGGGATGTTTTTCTTTAGATTCCTCTTGATATAAGCTTTCAGCAATATGCCAACCAATTTTTCTTAGTATTTACGGTTTCCAAGTTTTAAAGGGACCGAAATTGCAATTTTTCAAAATTTGTAAACTCTTTATTTTTAATGGGATTTCAATGGGATTTTTTTTTCTTTGGATTCATCTTGATGTTAGTTGTCAGTAGTATGTCAACAGATTTAGCATAACTCATTCAGTTTTGAGCTTTCACTGATCAAAAGGGCTAATATTCGAGTCCAGCTAATTACTCAGTCAAGCTCCTTATTGTGTCCATCTAGATAACTGTGTCCATATTCACTTTAAATTACACTTGTTCAAATTTCAGTGGTCGTCTTGCTGTATCATGCTGCGCTCGGCGTAGCCCTTTATTTTAATTTTGTCTGCAGTGTAACACTTTAAAGGTCGAAGGATTTCATTTTTTGTTGCTCTCCCTCTTAAACGGCAAAATATTTGTCAGAATAAATTGGATAATAAAAAGAATATTGCGATAAGTTCCAAGGTCGAGCATCTCCATAAAAAAAGTTTCTGCAACGTTTTTTTTTATGTTATGATATATTTACTTATTTATTTTTTTATTTACTTATTTATTTTGACAAGAAAATAATTTTCAAACAAGTATTGAATCTCGACGCTTTTACAACTAAAGTGAAGTGACCCGCCATTACCATCCGCCAATAACCGCTATCCGCCAATACCCCATCCGCCAATAAGAATTGGTGCGTTCGGTCAAATACTTGGACATTTTGCATGAACTATACAAAAGCTCAAAAATTATATGGCAAAACAGTTTTCAAATAAAAATTGAATTAAAGGCCGTTTTCATGGTTGACTTTGGGGTGTCTTCTTCGAGGTCCGCGTTCTACCCATCATCAATTTCAGCTAAAAATAACTATGATAGAAATTATTTGCACAAACATACGAAACTTATTATTAGATAGTATAATTG
>MJUU01013861.1:0-21246 GCA_002080025.1 Modiolus philippinarum | reverse complement strand
GCAGGAAAAGTAAGGAGGCCTTGGTGAAGCTCATCGAGGAGAAAACCGTCCGTAAATTTACCCACCAGGAAGTCTTCAGCAAGAAGCAGCTGAAAGCACTCGCCAAGAATCGCGGACTCAGCAAATACTCCAGGCTCAAGAGAGATGATCTGATTCAGCTGGTCGAAGAAGATATCACAAATGCCCCAGTCGAGGATGAGATCAAGGTCACCGATAGGAGGCAAGCGCTGAATGGTGTATTTGGCACGGTCGTCATCGACCCCGCGAAGCCGCACGACGTACCTACGTTTCTCAAGCTAAGTCAAAGCACGATCTCCATCACCATCTCAGATGCTCTCACCCAGAAGAAGGGATTAAAGGTCCACTTAGTGCTTCTATCAGAGATGGTGAAGACCAACCCCGCGACGGGAGAAAATACCTACATCACCCCTTACTTCCGATCAGCTCTGACTACCCTCACCCAATCATCCGACCTCGAATTGGAGATTGCCTTCATGATGGAGAAGGTCAAGGAAAATATGGCTAAGTACATGCGAGAAGGGAGCGGGTGGACGTTCAGGTACGTCGAGAAGCTAGAAATCCACCTCAACCAATTCAAGCCACTCAAGGGGGGCTCCTTCATACCACTCCCACAGAAGCTGAAGCAGAAGAAAGCTATCATCAATGTGAGGAATGAGGATGATCGCTGCTTCCAGTGGGAAGTCCTATCAGCGCTTCAGAATACTGAGGTGGATCGTAAGCATACCAACCGAGTGACGCAGTACAAACCATGGGAGAAAGAGCTCAACTTCGACGGCATCGACTTTCCAGTCTCGCTCAAGGCGATCGATAAGTTCGAGAGGCAGAATCCCACCATCAACGTCAACGTCTATGGCTTCGATGGCGTAAAGAAGGGTGAAGATGGGGAAGAGGATCTTCAGATCTACCCAATCAAGATATCCAAGAATACGGGCTCCACCCACGTAGATCTCCTCTTCCTGACTCGCGAAGGCAAGCAGCATTACTGCTGGATCAAGAGCCTCTCTCGACTTCTGAGCTTCCAGGTGACGGAGCACGGTCATGAGCTTTTCTTCTGCCGAAGATGCCTTTCCCACTTTACCAGGCAGGATATCTTGGACGAGCATATGGAATATTGCAGCCAGAAGGATGCGGTCAGGATCGAGATGCCGGAAGAAGGGACCGCCATAGCCTTCCATAACCACAAAAAGATGATGAGAGCTCCATTCGTCATCTATGCGAACTTTGAGTGCTTCACGGAGAAGCTCAGCACCTGCCAGCCTGATCCATCACACTCCTACACGAAGGCCTACCAACTTCAGCGACCATCGGGCTTCTGCTATTACGTGAAGTACGCTCATGGGGACTACAAAGATCCGGTCATCTATTGCGGTGAGGATGCGGCCAAGAAATTCGTGCAGTGCATCGAACAGGAAGTGCAGGCAATCGGTAAGCTATATAAGGAGACCAAGCCCATGGTGATGATCGACGGGGACAAGGAGAGCTTCGAAGAAAGCACGCACTGCCACATTTGCGGGGATGAATTGGGAGGAGATAAGGTTCGGGACCACGACCATCTTACCGGGAAATATCGTGGCGCAGCTCACAAACAGTGCAATCTGGATTTCCAGCTCCCGAAGCACGTCCCCATCTTCTTTCACAACTTGAGCGGGTATGATTCCTACATCTTCGTCAAGGAGCTTGGATTTACTGAGGGTAAGATCGACTGCATCCCCAATACCGATGAGAAATATATCAGCTTCTCCAAGCAGGTGGGAGATCTGGAAATGAGATTCGTCGACTCGTGCCCACGGACACTATCGAATCACAGAAGCTCACAATTGAGGCTCTGACGGGTGCGGATGCCCATCCAGACTGTCCATACTTAGATAAATGAGCAGCATACGAGTGCACGGCATCCTCCTCCCCCACCAGCCCCTCTCGAATCTAGAACTGGAGGAAGCTGCCAAGGCTCTGAGAATCCCCCACTTCAGAGGGGTATTCTTGCGCAATGCCCTACCACCCATCCCACGCCCCATCGAATGCGGCATCCTGAATCACGACGATCGCGATGACCCCGGCACGCACTGGACGTGCTGGCATACGCATGGAGGACTCAAAGTCTACTTCGATCCCTTCGGCCTACCCCCACCAACGAGATCGTCGACTATCTGAGGCCGGAGATTCGATATAATACCGATGAGCTTCAGCGTTGCGGCGATGTGGTCTGCGGGCACTTTTGCTTGCACGTCTTGAAGCTTCTTCCGGAAGGTTGGACGCTCGAGGAGGTCATATTCGACCTATAAATAAATGGATAAGTTTGGATCTCACTCGAGGAAGCGCATGCCCGTCTGGTGGATGCTTCAGGATCTCAATATGAACGATCATCGCATCACCAGTCTTGGATTACCGCGGGATAGCTCGGACGCCGTGACGAAGAAATGGGTCATTCAGCAGCTGAAAGAAAGTATGAAAGACACGGACGAGCTAGATTCAGAAGTGAAGCAGATGCAGATGATCATCAAGCGGATGCAAAGGGAGTACGACACAAACCTCAAAGATCTAACCAAAAAGCTGAAGACCGTAGAAGATCGCAAAGTCGATAAGTCAGAGTGCGTCTCGACCAATGGTGGTTTGATGACTACGAACCTAGACATGCACAAATATCGCGTGCTAAATCTCCCATTCCCCCAGACGGATAATGAGCCCATCACCAAAGACGTCTACGAGCGCCTGCAGGAAGATCTAGACGCGTTAAGGCTCTTCGTCGAGTTGAAGCATGCGTAAATCAAGACTTTCTGGTCTTCCTTGATTGAGACCGGAAAGCCATCTGGGATCATTGCCAGTCTGACTCTTTGACCCATGAATTGAAAGATGCTGGATATCCCAGCCACTTCACGAAGACTTCCTTCACCCCATCCTTGGTTCGTCGCCGCAGGATATCTTCGATGCAAAAGACGTCCTGATCGGTGCGCTGCAGCTCCTGCTCGTAGAAGGATCCCTTGATCTCCTCGTCGTTGTAGAAGTCCTTGAGCCGATAGGTTGGTGGCTGCGTCGCTAGGGCCTGAAAGATGGTGAAGACTTCCTCCGTCCAGCGTGGAGTATATCCCTTCTTGGAAGTGCCCATCTACTTGATGATCCGCACTTTATCGCCGACGTCGAATCGATGAGGCTTCATAGGTGGGAGATCTCCGTAAAGATTCCAGAAGACCTTAGTCTCGTGCTCTTTCTTGCTGGCGGCGGTGGGAGTCATCTTGATGGATCGATGCTTGGTGGTATTATACTGGCGGACGAGATCGTCCAAGACGGGAAGGTAGATGAGCGTAGAATTGGCTCAGAAGTACTTGAACATCTTCTCCTTCATGGTACGATTCCAGCGCTCCACCACGCTCGATTTCTCCTCATTCTCCGTAGAGTAGAGCTTGATCCCGTGCTTCTGGAGCAGATCCTTCATCTCACGATTATAAAATTCCGTGCCCTTATCGTTCCATACCTTCTCGGGCTTGCGATCCTTGAAGACGGTCCGGAAGGCATCCCGCACCGTCGCACCTTTCTTATCCTTTAGCATCACCAGCCAGCCGTACTTGCAGAAGACGTCGATGATGCTCAAGATGTATTTGAACCCTCGATTATCCCGGGAGAAGGCGCTCATATCTACGAGATCGGCTGCCCAGGTCTCGTCAACCCCACCTACCACCACGCGCCGCTTCTGGAATTTGCGTCTGACTGGCTTATGCAGCTCTTCGGCTAGCTCAACCGACCAGCACACTTTTTTTTCTTCACGCCCAGCCCAAATCGTGCCTTGGTGCCGATGATGGGTCATACGATACTTCGATCCATGCGCTCGCGGGCCGTGGGCTGCTGAATACCGACCAGCTCCTTGAGCATGGTCTTATCGCAGATGGAATTGCGGATGGTCGTATCCTGATGCTGAGCATAGCAGAGATCGTGATGATAGGAGGCCTTATCCACGCGATTGATCGACATGGACTAGGGTTTGAGGGTGTCGTCTGACTTCAGACGCTTATGAAGCTTGTTGCCGGGGCCGGTGAAATTATGTCCTGGTAAGTGCATTTCCACGGGCATGCGATTGAGCATCTTATTCCAGAGCCCGGCGCAGCGATAAATGTGGATTCCTTGGAGCCGCAGACGGCGCAGGTTCCGACCCTCCGCAGCCTCCCATTGCTCGCCACCACCTCGCTCAAGCCTTGCGTCGCCGTCTTGCTTTTGCATTTCAAGCAGTACATTGCCATTTTATATAGATAAATGGACGTTGAAGACCTTACGTACGATGAGCCTACCGCCAGTAGGCATAATCACTTTCTCCTCTCACAGCGATCCATCCGAGGTCTGATTATCGGAAAATCGGACTGCGGCAAGACGACGCTGCTGAATAACCTCCTCCTGCGCGACGGATGGCTCGACTACGATCGACTCTACGTCTTCGGAAAATCGCCCCACCAGCCCATTTATCAGCTGCTGCGGCGGGCGCTGGGTAAAGGATTTTCGAAAGACGATATCCGCAAGCTTCTTTCCATCAAGGATCGCTATCCGCACTCCTTGATCGACTTGGTGGACGTGATGAAGCCACCGCCCAAACCAATTGGTATATCGAGCCCTTCTTCTTTGAGCAGGTGAGCGACGTGCCCGACCCCCGCGACCTCGACCCCTCTCGCAAGAATCTCATGGTCTTCGACGACTTGATGCTCAGCAAGCAGAGCAAGTGCGAAGACTACTACGTGCGCGGGCGCCATAATAACGTCGATTGCTTCTACCTCTGCCAAAATTGTACTTCAAGCTCACGCGGCAATCGATCCGGGAGAATGCCAATTTCATCTTACTCTTCGAGCTGGATGCCAACAATCGCGATCATATCCGCCGGAACCATTGCAGCGATCTTAGCCCGGCTCAGTTCGATACCCTATGCAATCGCTCTTGGGCCATGCCTCACGGATTCATGACCATCGATCTCACGAGCCCCAAGACGAATGGAAAGTATCGATGCAATCTGGATGATTTTTCGATTATAAGATAAAGAATGATGCAGGAATTTTTCCTGGAAAATCAAAGGGACTTGGATTGGGAGAATGCCCCCAAGCCCTCACGACCACCCCTTAGATGCAAGCACCGGTGGGAGTGTGTGCTTATTGATGATGAGATCCTGGGATATAGATGCGGAAGCTGCGGTACCGAGAGGTATGCTCACCACATCGATGACCAGGATTTCCAGGGAAGGTCCTATAATTGCGGCTCCCGCCGACGGCCGTCGCTCGGACCCCAGAGCTGCAACAAGACGGTTCGAGGCCATTAATGCACGTACCTCTCCATATCGCCAAGCGATAAATGCAAGAGGCATTCGAGGCTATTTCCTATGGCATGCTGCCGGTGTGGAGCTCCGATCGCTCGCGGTAAGGCTTTGGAACGTATCCACCAAGAGATTATTGCCATGCCGAAATTCACCATCCTCTGGTCAGGCGTAAAAGTCCGGATGGCAAGGGAGTTCGATCATAAAATCTTGGAGAGGATGGAAGTCTTCTGCTCCCCAAATGCATCAACGCTTAGGAGGCGTTCATCCAATCGCCCCATAGCGTTCGTCCCAACGCCGGGTAGCGTTCGATCCATCGCCTCCCATCGCCCTACAGCGTTCGTCCCATCACCTAGGGGCGTTCGATCCATCGCCTCTCATCGCCTAGGGGCGTTCGTTCCAACGCTTAGGGGCGTTCGATCCATCGCCTCCCAACGCCCCATAGCGTTCGATCCATCGCCTCCCATCGCCCTATAGCGTGCGTCCGATCGCCAGTCTGGCCGGACGAGTATTCACCTCTTCCGCCGCGAAGACGTTGGGAAGCAAGGCCGTGAGCGCCGCTTCCAATGCAGCCATCAAGGGATTGGAGAAAAGAGCGACGAAGGCCGTAGACCACGTCGTTCATCGAGTGACCCGCAAGAAGCCTAAGCCCCCAGCACCTGCAACCAAGACCAAGATTACCCCTAAGCAGCAGGCCCATCTCAATAATCTTATCTCGGGTGGTGGTATCGCAACCATCCACGACTTCGTCCAGCGCTATAAATAAAAATATGATGGCTGATATGCTTACTATCACCGAAGGACTGACTTTCGACGAAAGCGTCCAGGAGTACGAATTCTTCGAATACCATCCCATCACCGGGACGCAGATGAATAGATCCGGCACCGAGATCCGCCTCAGCATCGAGTCGCAGGATCTCGTCCTCCATCCCTCCCAGAGCTACCTCTTGCTGGAAGTAAGGCTCCAGAAGAATGATGGGACGGCCTTTGCCGATGCCAACCTCATCTCCCTCATCAATAATGCGATGATATACCTCTTCAAATACATCAGCTACAAGCTTTCCGGGCACACTATCGAGCATTTGAAAGATCCGGGTGTCGCCACCACCATGATGCGCCTACTCACGTATCCAGGCGATTTCTCCAAGTCTCAAGGCCTCAACTAGCTCTGTGTCAAGGATACCTCCGACGCCGCCGCCGCTGCCAATCTAGGATTTGCCGCGCGGAAGGCCTACGTCATCGCCAAGCCCGCCAATAAGGGATTCTTCTCCTTCACCATCCCCTTGAAGCATATCTTCGGCTTTGCCCAGGACTACGAAAAGCTGGTCTACGTATTCAAGCATGAGCTCACTCTCGTCCGCGCCTCGGATAATGACGTCATCTTCCGGGATGCTGCCAATATCAACGATCCTAGCAAGATCGTCCTCGGCAATCTCTCATGGTTCATTCCCCGACGAGCAGAAGCTGCGGCTCTATAAGACCATCGAGAGCAAGGTGAAGCTAGATATCGGCTTCCGCATGAGGCAGTGCGATTCGATCGGCGTCCCCGAAAGCCGTGAATTCAACTGGCGCCTTTCCATCCGAAGCAGCCCCGAAAGACCCCGATGGGTGATCGTCGCCTTCCAGACCGATAAGAGTAACGATCAAGAAGCCAACCCCGCCATCTTCGATCACTGCCGCATGAATGATATCTGGGTCACCTTGAATTCCTAGAGATATCCTGCCGTGGGTCATCGTGCCTTCTTCACGAATCAGTAGGTCTCGAGGCTCTATAAGGAGGCCGCCGATTTCCGCTGGAAATTCTTCAACATGGATCACCTGGTGAGCAATCTAGGCATCACCCCGCCGATTTTACGGAACTCCATCCCCTCTTCGTATTCGACGTCTCCAAGCAGAGCGAGCGCCTCAAGAACTCAACGATCGACGTCTATATCAAGGTAAGATTCGATCAGAACGTCGCCACCAATACCCAAGCCTACGCCCTGGTCATCTCCAATCGCATACTCCAATTCGAATCTGATGGCCAGATGAGCGTCGTCTTCTAAAGCTGAGCTCTGCAGTAAATAAATGGACAAAATTCATATTCAACTACTGTTTGCCATCCGACCCGCCGAAGTCTTCGCCATCCTGGTGAAAGCCAAAAACCTTCAGAATCACTACGACGGCCTGGAAGATTGGAAGCAGAGACTGGTATCCGCTTTCTACGTCACCACCTGTAAATAAATGGACGATTCACTTTTGCGAAAAATTGCCACCAATACCGAACCCAAGCATGGGTTCTCATTCATCGTCTCTGGGGACGATAGTCAGATCTTGACCCGCATCAACCAACCCCTCCGACTGCAGGAGGAGAAATCTTAAGAGATGGCCCTCGTGAATCTGGAGACGTACAACTCTATTCCCAATATCAATGCTGGAAATAATTCCTTCCGCTACTCCCCAGACGAAGGTGCCCACTGGTTTCCCATCGCCCTGAGCACCGGCTCCTATGGCATCGATGATACCAATGACGAGATCCAGCGGCAAATGCGGCTCAGCAAACACAAGGCTAAGATCCTTCTCGATGCAAATCGCGCGACTGTGAGAGCAACGCTCACCCTCGCCAGAAGCTACCAAGTGGATTTCGATGTGCCAAATAGCCTGAATACGGTGCTTGGATTCGATCCCCGAACGTATACCTACGACCGACGCACGAATGGATACGTGGAAGGTGAGCATATCGTCGATATCATCAGCATCAATAGCATCCTCGTGAATAGTGATATCATCCAAGGCAGCTACGTCAACGGCACCAAGCAGTCCACCATCTATAGTTTCTTTCCCGGGGTCGATCCATGCATGAAGATCATCCAGTCCCCTAAGAATCTGATCTACTTGCCCGTGACCCCGAAGACCATCAATCACATGCAAACCTACCTGAGGGATCAAGACTGTCGCCCCATCGATCTGCGAGGGAGCATCTCACCATCCGCTTTCATCTGCGTGAGGTATAAATAAATGGATTATCAAGAGTATGGTCTCAACTTGATGAAGGGTCAGGCAGAGAAGATCCAGAGTGCAGCAAAGAAGGGCTGCCCCGTGAGCGTCCGATTGCTGCATGTTCCTCACTCAACGGCAGATCCAGCGCATCACCAAGCTCTTGCAGAGCGGTAAGGGTGGTATGGTCTTGGAGATGAGTCCGAAGCAGGTGAGGCATAACGTAAAGGAAGGTGGATTTCTCCCCATGCTTGCAGGTCTCGCCTCTGCTGCGCCACCTATGCTAGCCAAAACCGTGCTGCCTGCTTTGGGTGTGGATCCTTGAGCGGTTTGGGTAGTGCAGCCATTCAAAAAGCCGTGGGATCCGGATTATATCTCAAGAAGGGTGGGAAAGTATGTTGTGTGAAACCCCAGGGTCGTGGTCTGCATCTCAGTCCAGGTACTTTCCCAATATTTACGTTGATATATTGTACTTGAAGAGTGGAAGTCGGCTCTACGATAGTAGTGGATTGATCCTTGGTCCCAATAGCCCCTTTAAGAGTATCCCCCTGCTGGGCATGCTTCTCTAGGGCCCCTATATAAATGGACGAAGTGAATGCCAGTCATATCGAATGCATAGAAGAGGAGCTCATCTCAGAAATCCAGAGATATGAGCATGCTTTGAAGATCTATAACCGACTGGATAAGGTCGTCTCATTTGCCCTGGGAGCGTGTTCCGTGGGCAGTCTATTGCTGACAAGTGGCACGATGGGGTCTGTTCTGACCGGTGAGGGTGCAGTGGCATCCATTCCCCTGGGTTCCCTCGCCTGCCTATCTGCTACGGGAAGTATGGTCCTGTCTTTGATCTCGCGCCGATACGCCAAGAAGAAAAAGAAGCATCGAAATACCGTGCGATTAGCCAAAACCTATAGGTCCCTGCTGGCAGGTGAAGATCCTGCAGTCTGTCTAAAATTTTTTTACGATGAGAAGGATCAGCTTCGTCAACCTTCTGTCCCCATTAGTGAAGAATTGAATGCGCATGCGCCGTAAGGAGGGTTCTTCCAATCGCGCCTCGCTCGGCTACGCCTCGCTCCCCGCTCATTCCCGAGCCCTCCATATCAAAGTGCCAAGTGACCAAAAAAAAAAAAATTCCCAAATTTTGCGTCCTTACCTCGATTTTTTTTTACTTTCTCACCAGATCGTATGAGAGGTAGTGCTGATTGGATTTCTTGCTCAGCTTGAATCCAGTGCTCCGAACGAAAGCTCCTTGCAAGGGGTCCTTTTCTTGGTTGAGCGTGGGGCAAGCCCATGCCTTGATGGTCTCCCCTTCTCGATTTTTCAGATTGAGGATTTTGCTTTTGCCAAATTTTCCGACCACTTCTACCACCTCCAAGATCTTATAGATCACTCCTGTGGGCAAGTCCTTCCATGTGAGGGCTTCCTGATTCTGGTCCTTCACCTTTTCCTGGAAGACATCTTCGCTGGTAAAGTCATCTCCATGCTTAGATGTTTTGTAATATTTGGGTGGGTCGTCATTTTCGACCAAATCAAATCTCCTTCCAGCACCTTCAATATACATATCATGTCTTCCCACTCTTGTATTTACCCTAGCCGTCCGTTTGCATTTTGCCCTCGAGGTGGGGATTTTTATGCAGGATTCTGCATGAGTGGGGCAGAATCGGCCATTTCATACTACTTGTATGTCTGTATTGCAGTACTATTTACCTGTTTAGCAAACTGTAGTAGAGAGAAGCAAGCCCTGTGTATGTCTGTATTGTAGTACTATTTACCTGTTTAGCAAACTGTGGAAGAGAGAAGCAAGCCTTGTGTATGTCTGTATTGTAGTACTATTTACCTGTTTAGCAAACTGTGGCAGAGAGAAGCAGGCTCTATGTATGTCTGTATTGCAGTACTATTTACCTGTTTAGCAAACTTTGGCAGAGAGAAGCAGGCTCTATGTATGTCTGTATTGCAGTACTATTTACCTGTTTAGCAAACTGTGGCAGAGAGAAGCAGGCTCTATGTATGTCTGTATTATAGTATTTCAGCTTCATTCTAGCAATGTCTTCGTCTGTGTATGTTTTCACTGGTTCTCTAAAATTTGTATCCTTTATAAAAAAAAGGCAACAACCCTTGGAGTCCTTGAACTATTGAATCGTTATGTGTGAGTGTGACTATTTCGTCTATTTTGTATCATTAAAGAACGTATAGAAAATGAAAAGCTATATGTTATTCAGAAAAAAATATGCATAATGTAATTAATTTCATCAGTACAGCACTTTTCATCATGGTGTTTGGTATAGTTTTCACACTGGACGATTTCGAACCCTTGAGGAAATTTGTGATTTTAAGAGGTATACCAAAGCTTCAATTTAAAAACAGAAGTCAAACCATACAAAACTCAATCCAAGGCAATACATTACAAAGCCCAAGTGAAAGTGAACTATTAATATTCCATTTGAATGCTAGAAGTGTACGGAATAAGTTATCTTATATTGAGGACATAGATTCAGAGTATTCTATTATTTGTATTACAGAAAGTCACTTAGATGATAATGTTTTAAACCACGATATTACTAATACAGGCTTTTCAGAAATCTATAAACTAATTAGACCGCGACCGTTTTGGAGGGGGAAAATTTTGTTTATATCAAATGATAGCCACATAAGTATAAAACGGAGAAGTGACTTGGAGTTTGAAGGTGGTAAACTTATATGGCTTGATCGAAAATATAAGATAGAGGTATGTACAGTATATCGACCACCGGGAAGTCCAGGTGAATTTTGGGAACTCTTTGAGTACTCGTTAGAACAGGCCATGAATATTAGCGAGAATATTGTATTAATTGGAGACCTGAATGTTGATCTTTTGTCAGAGTCAAACCATAAATTATGTGAAATAATAATGTTAGATAATTTAACAAATGTAATTAAAGAACCAACTCGAATGGGATCATTTTTAGTTTATGGACTATTTCGGTTTATGGACTTCCAAATATTTTGCTTTTATCTGCACTGAAGAGACATAAATTGTCGAAATGCGCATATGCAGAACCTAAATTCACAGTAACCTCGGTATTTTGTTATTTGTTACCACTGGGCCGATGCCACTGCTGGTGGACTGTTAGTCCCCGAGGGTATTCACCAACCCAGTAGCCAGTACTTCGGTGCTGGCCCGAAAACCGAATTTATTTGGAAACATGCAATATCTAAATTTTAGTAAATTTTGTTTAAAACTAAGGAGTATCTCCATCTTGCATAGCTCTGTCCTTAGCTGATTTTGGCTTTTCTATTTAGATCTTATTGGTTTTTTGTTCTCTATCAGTTTTACACCTATTTCGCTTTATGGACTTCCAAATATTTTGCTTTTATCTGCACTGAAGAGACATAACTTGTCGAAATGCGCATATGCAGAACCTAAATTCACAGTAACCTCGGTATTTTGTTATTTGTTACCACTGGGCCGATGCCACTGCTGGTGGACTGTTAGTCCCCGAGGGTATTCACCAACCCAGTAGCCAGTACTTCGGTGCTGTCCCGAAACCCGAATTTTTTTGGAATCATGCAATATCTAAATTTTAGTAAATTTTGTTTAAAACTAAGGAGTACATTTGTATCTCCCTCTTGCATAGCTCTGTCCCTAGCTGATTTTGGCTTTTCTATTTAGATCTTATTGGTTATTTGTTCTCTATCAGTTTTACACCTATTTCGGTTTATGGACTTCCAAATATTTTGCTTTTATCTGCACTGAAGAGACATAAATTGTCGAAATGCGCATATGCAGAACCTAAATTCTCAGTAACCTCGGTATTTTGTTATTTTAGATCCTATCCTGGTTTTAAATATTGACAGAAGTAATTGACGTTGAAAGAAATATCAGCGATCATGATGCGACATAAGTCTATATTGCAATTCCAAGTTATATTAAGAAGGTTACTAAAAGAAAAGTTTGGTTCTATAAAAATGCCGATTTTATTTATTAAATAATGATATATTTGACTTTGATTGGGACACCTTTCCAAACGAAACTGACAACATTGATATGATGTCTCAAGAATTTACATCAAAATATCTTGAACTGGCAAATGAAAGAATACCCTGCAAGACGATTTGGTTCATCCTAATGACAAGCCTTGGTTTAACAGCAATAAAATTAAGAAATAGGTTACGTGGAATGTCAAGAAGGAATCCTACCCGTAATAATGTTAATAAATATAAGTCCCAGCGGAACAGAGTAAATATAAAAAAGAATGCCCGTGAACATTTTTTCTTGTCAGCTGATGAGGTTGTTGACACATGTATCAAAAAAGATTCGAAAGCATATTGGTCCTTGATAAAAAGACTCATGAAAAGGAGTGGTAAGTCTCTCAGCATCCCCCCACTTTTAGATAGCACGACTGATGAACTGGTGCAAGATCATGATAAGGCAAAAGCTGATTTAATAAATAAGTATTTTTGTTTCATTTCATCTGTCAATGATGCTAATTATAACCCCCTGGTACCCGTCCAGAACTGACGAAATTCTTGGCAATGTTACTATTACTAAAGAAAATATTAAATATGTGCCTTAAGACCCTAAAAACTGGTAAAGCCTCGGTAGTGATACTATAAGTCACCAGATGCTCAACGGAACCGCAGATTCAGTGCATATCCCCTTATTAACACTTTTCAATGCATCTTTACAACGTAGAATTTTTCCATCTAAATGGAAACTTGCCAGAGTAATGCCCATATTTAAAAAGGATGACAAATCTAATCCATCTAACTATTTACCAATCTCATTTTTCAGTTGTGTTGGCAAGGTGATGGAAAGAGTTGTATATAAATCAATTTATAATTATATTTTTAACCATTCATTATTATACCCTTATCAATCTGGATTCCTCTCGGGTCATTCCACGGTATGTCAACTGATAGAACTATACCATAAAGTATGTATTAACCTTGATGAGAAAATGTCAACAGTATTAATATTTTGTGATATATCAAAGGCATTTGATAGAGTTTGGCATCAGGGCCTCATAGTTAAATTGAAATCATATAGAATATCTGGTAGTTTACTCGCCTCGATTATATAAATGAAAGGAAACAAATTGTGATTTTAAATGATGAAACGTCTTCTGTTGGTTGTATCAAAGCTGGTGTTCCACAGGGTTCCGTATTGTGCCCTCTTTTGTTTTTGTTGTATATTAATGATATTACTGATATTTAGGAAATATTGCCAGATTATTTGCTGATGACACCTCTCTACAGCACTCCGGTAATGACCTTAGAGTTGTTGATCCAGAAATCAATCATGACTTGTCTAAAATAAGTGAATGGTCAAAGAGATGGCTAGTCGATTTTAACCCAAACAAAGCCAAAGCATTGATAATATCAAACATACCCTACCATGAGCCGGAAATTAAATTTGACAATGAAAAGGTCGAATTTGTTAAAAGCCATAAACATTTTGGACTATCCTTTTCATCTGGCAACTGGACAATACATATTGAAAATGATATAAAATCAGCATCAAAACAAATCACGTCACTACGATCGAATATCTTCCTAACCTATTATAAGACCTCTGCGTGAGTATGCGTGTGAAGTTTTGGATGGGTGTTTCGGAAGGGAAATAGATCAGTTGGAAAAAGTTCAATTCGAAGCAGCAAGAATTGTTACAGGACTAACAAAGTTTGCAAGTAGGGAAAGTCTTTATTTTGAAACTGGATGGGATACATCAGTAATAGTGAAAAGACGTAAAAAAACTGTGTAATTTTTATAAAATGCACAATAAATTATGCCATTAATACCTGTCCGGCCTTTTACCCCCCTCAAATTTCAGAAACACATGAGTATAAGTTGCGAAATCGTAATAATTAGTAAGAACCAGATTGAAATTATCAAAAAAATCATTTGTTCCTTCTACAATTTCTTCTCGGAATAATTTAGACATTTCTATTCGAAATCTACGCACTCTTACTGCATTCAAAACCAAACTAAAAACGCAAGGTTTCAAACCATCGGACTGAGTACTATAGAGAGGGCTCCAGAAAACTTAGTATACTACATTGTAGTCCTCTTCAAGCTGATTTATTCAGGGTTATTCTAGTTCTTAATCCGGCATGTACTTGTGGGGCACCATATGAGGATGCAATTCACTATTTTCTTGAGTGTCCCTTGTATCAAAACCAGAGAGAAAAACCTTTTTCCCATTTTAGAAATATCGACCTAAATATCAAAACATTACTATTTGGTAACGATGGAATGAATACATGTATCAATTGTATAATTTTTGAAAAGGTTCGAATTTTTATAAACCAAACAAAAAGATTCAAAACTGATCAATAGAGTCTTCATTTTGACGTACATTTTCATTTTCTCTTCCGTTTATTATCATTTTTCTTTATATTTTCGTTAATTTCATGTTTATTTGTATTTCCTGTTGTTTTTTTTTTACATCAGACTTTCATGTTGCTTTTGACTTACAGTACTGTTTGTTATATTTATGTATTATATTAGGAGAGGACAGTTTGTAAGTTGGGAACACTTGTTGTCCGATCCTTTTGCTTTTATGCAATAAAATAGTATTAAAGTAAAGCCCAAGTTCATATTTCATATTGACAAGAAATGTCCTATTTAAAAGCACAATAAAAAATTCTAAACCGAAACTTCTTGGACTATTTTACTTACAGGATTCCGGCTACACAAAACAAATCCATTATTCCCTCCCGGATATGTTGGTAGTACTGAAAATCCGTAGTCAACTTTAGGAAAAATCTGGCGGGAAAATGTCATCACTTTCTTTATTAGGGGAAGATCAAGATACATATTGTCTCCTGCAAAACAATTTATATAGAAAAGAACGTGTTGTGATTTAAAAGTGGAAAGATAATACGAATTGAGGACGTGCATAACACTAAAATTCAGAGATAACACAAAACATAACAGCAAAAAAATCGAGATTGACAACAGGTGCTCCAGAACCAATCTTAAGCATATCCTGCTTCATATATAACCAGAGGCTCACATGAGCCTGTATCGCTCACCTGGCTTTCAGTTGCAAGGTAACATTGTAAATTATATAGTTGATCTTCATTCTCTCAAACTTTCGTTTCTCAAACACCACCATTATCTTGAACTGTATTTAAAGTCTGATCATGTTTCTGAAATCGAACAATGTTGAATTTTTCCGCCTTTTTTGGCAGCCATTTTGAGAATGGCGGTCAACAAACTATTTTTAACACCAGTTTTAAAGTCGCCACAGCATGGCAAACATTTCATCATCTTACCCTTAACCTTCATCTTCTATAGTTTTAGAAATAAAAGACGAAATATACGAAAATTTTAAAAATTCGTTAAAAAAAGGGCAATAACTCCTACAAGGGTTTATGGATTTTCTTCAAATTTTCAGGGTGGGTAGATATTGATATGCTTAACATTTTTGCAATTTACACTTGACCTCTAACTGTTACACTTTTTGAAATAAAAAAAAAATGCCAAAATTTTGAAAGTTTTCCGGAAAAAGGGCTATAATTCCGAGATGGGTTTTCAGATTTTCTTCAAAATTGCACGGTGGGTAGATCTCATTATGCTGATCAGTTTTACCCCTATATCAGATTTTTGATATCTGCAACGGTTTTCGAGTTATTAGCCAAAATTTGTTCTATTTTTAGCAATGGCGGCCATGTTGTTTGACCAACCGACTAATAGAACACAATTTTGAGAAGCCATACCCTGGTGTTGATTCCAGTCAAGTTTGGTTACATTTGGCCCAGCGGTTTCAGAGGAGAAGATTTTTGAAATTGTTGACGGACAGACGACGGACGCATAGTGATGGCAAAAGCTCACATGGCCTTTTAGGCCAGATAAGCTAAAAACCATTCGCAGTCAGCAAGAAAATGTAAATATGAAAAAGAAAGGAAATGGGGTAAATGTCAAGGAGACAACATCCCATATCCAGACTAAAACGACCCAAAACAAAACATCTAGGGGTCACCATATGGTCTTCAACACAGTGAGGAACCTCACACCATATAGTAAGCCCTAATGGCCCCGAACAGGTAAAAAAGTGAATAAATCAATGGAAACAAACCACATCCAATAACCCAAGTATATTTTAATCAGATGCTGTAAATTATTGAAGAATATCTATCATCATTTGTGATACTTACCTGTCATATATTTTTATTATGTTGTGATTGTCATAGAAACAAAAAATCAAAGAGAAATGGAAAAAACAAGAATACAAAAAACAAAGACATATTAAGACAACTATAAAGTACGGAAATATTAACACAACATTCAGAACTAGGGCACATATGTAATATGAACCCTAAAAAAACAAGAGTGATATCAGGGGTTCTGTTAGGGTAAGCATGTCCTGCTCCGCTCGCAGCACCCATTATACTTTAGGAGATTTAATTCATGGTTGAATCAAAACCGGTAATGTGAAATCCGTGAAAGCGGGAAAGCCAGTTGAAATCGTCCATTTTTACTTAGGGAACCGCTACATATCTTTCAATGATGTAATAGTGCACAACAAATGATAAATCAACATACTAACATAATAAACTAACATCATGAAATATAAAGTAGACAGAACAAAATAAATTATATGAACATATGACAGCTATGGCGTTCCATAAATCACCATGTTGCAATTTATAATTAAGTTTAATTCCATCTTTATTATCGATTCAAAATATAATTGTGATAATACATACATAGTGTAAACACATGTACAATAAATACACGTAGATTATCAAAACAAAGTGATTAACTCGTAAGCCGAAGGCGGAGAGTTCTTAATATGACAAGAAAAAAAATCACGTGCGGCTTCAAGCCTATTAACAGCTCTAAAAGATGACTTCGTGCTTCCGATAGAATATAGTTCGCAAGTTTCTATCAATATTTTATACATTGTGTATTTAAGTTATATTTCTTCATTTTTTGAGTTGAATACGATTTTGTGATATTAAACTGAAAACAATATGCATGTTTTTCAAATAAATCGTTTTTTATATTGCGTCTCGGATCAACGAGCCTGTCACGCAGTTGTACAATGCATCAGTTTGTATGTTTGATTTACCTCCCTTTGTACACTCTTCGAAAACATAAATAATTTTTATTCAAAATAAATTGTTTACCTGTGATATGTGTATTGCACAATCGTCACAAAATCTGATTATTTTCACGTATTACAGAATAACTTAATACATGCAGACGTATGCAGTAGTTCTTTGGATGACTACGAAATTTTGCCACGTATAGATTTTCAGGGCTTTCGAGTTTCAACTCCATCGGAGCTTTGATTTTTTTTTTTATCGCCTAACGGGTCTTTAATTTATAGCGTGGATTCGTTCCACACATTTCCCGCGGATTTATTCATATAAGCGTTTGAGAGCACGAATTAAAGGTACCCGTATATGCAACAAATGTCACAGGCAACAAGACATAGGACTTGCTTTTCCATCATTCACAGGCATTGACACTGTCAGCATTTATATTTTGTGATCTGCTCTCACTTAAGTACATACATATCCATTTTGTACACAATTGCTTCACAATCTAAATATTGCAAACTCCCATGAAAAATGCAACACTTTTGAAATTTCAATATTAGGCGGCCTATAATACATGTATGACGCTTGCGTCAATAATTTTCTTGTTTTAACTCGGAAGAGACTTTATCCCGTCAACCAATTTTGAACTGTTTCCCCCTGTGCTAAGAATATAACATTTCATTTGTTTACGATGTCATGTCGTTCTTATTCGCCATTGCCTTCTGTTTACAGCGGTCTACGTTCACACGATCGATTTTCGAATGTCTGCCAGCATATGTTAGCCAATTATTCTTCAGTACGGAATTACTACATCTCATAGTGTATCTAAATGTTCATTTCATACAACCCAAACAGTGAATGTAGGTGGCATTAATTTCACTCTGACATAAATATAAAATGTACATTTCACCGTTTACATCAGACTGCATCGAAAAATATATAAAATATATACTTTACAGTTATTTAATGCATATGAGGGTAATAGAATAGAATATTTTGCCCAACAACTTAGATATACAAACAATACAGAATTATCACTTTTGCTTATGGCTTTTTCAGCGTACAGAATACTTCAGCAAAAGTCATATCCAAATGACCCGAACTTAGCAAAACTGAGTTGAACTAAACTTATTGAAGCATTTCCCCTAGCCTTCTTTGAATAGCAAAGATCTTTTAAAAAATATTGTATTTTATCTTTTCAATTAAGTATTTGAAACACTCTCTCAAGTACACAAATTTTTAAACAAGACGAAAACAAGAGGCCTTCAAGAGCCTGCATCGCCAACTTGGTACCTAGTGGTTAAGCATTTACTGTTCTTATTAGGTGACATCTTTGAAAGGAACATGACAAGTCTGTCACAATTTTAAATGGGGCTGTCCAAGTTTGGTTACAATTTGTTAGTACTGTCAGAGTGGAGACTTTTTGAATGTATTTTCCCAAAAGATCCAATGTTAAACTATGGATCCGGCTGGCGGATATCTTGGGAAAAATGTTAATTTAACAAACACCATTTTAAAGGAAACCATCCAATCCCTATTATGACCAAGTTTGGTACCAAATGGCCTTGTAGTTTCAGAGTAAATCTTTGTACGTGTCCTCATAGTTTCCCATGTTAAACTATGTTTCCACTGGCGGCCATCTTAGACGAAATGTGAAGCTAACGGACACATTTGATAAGGGGACCACTAAAAGACTATTGCAACCAATTTTAAGTTGGTATCAATTGGCCAAGTATTTTCAAAGAAAATCCTAGTGTTTTCCCATAGTGTCAAATGCTAAAATATTGCCACGCTGGCGGTCATCTTAGATGAGCTGCAAAGCTGCTGGACACATTTTACAGAAGACTACCAAATGACTATTATTTTTACAAAATTTAGTTCTAATCGCCTTTCTTGTTTCCGAGGAGAATATATTTTTAAAATTTTCCTGTAGGCTTCAATGTTAAACAATGTTCCAAGCTTGGGGAAATATTGGACGAGGCGCAAAGTGCTGCACTCATTCTAAACAGCGAACCACTCGAGGACCGTTATGACCAAGTTACAATTTGCCAAGTCGTTTCAGAAAAAATGTCCTTAATATACATCGGTAAACAAATGACGAAACAAACATGCTGAAAAGGGGAATTCTAAAATCAAAAATCCAAAACAATGGCAATTCATATCCAACACGAACTGAGACAGTATGACAAAAACAAATTAAATACACAAAAAATGAACAAGAACGCCACATTACTAAAGCACTAGCAGTGTGATCCCCTACAAAAACTGAGTTATCATCAGGTGCTTAGGAAGGGTAAGCATGATCTGCTCCAAGCGTGGCACCGTAAATGTTTTTCCAATAGGTCAAACGTTGAAAATGTTTCCATAAGAAATAAAGTGTTAAATGTGTTCCCAATGGCGGAAATCACGAATGAGGTACCATAATATTTTGCATCAAATAATCTAGCACGGGGACCTTCCATAATAATTCATGTAAAATCCTTCATAGGTTTCAGGAACGGCTACTAAAATGTAAAATGTTAACGGGCGGATGGGCTGATGAACTAAGAACATAAGTTGACTGCATTAGCTCATACTGATCCTTGAGAGTTAGTTTAGCCAAAACTAGAGGCTGGAACTAAAGAAACTGTATAACCCAAATCCATTACAATGATATTTTTGAAAAGGGTTCTAAATCCTACACAAATATTCGACTAGGACTCGTCTTCGAACTCGCTTAAGGCATCTATTGTATAAATATTATAAACGTTCCAATCAGAAATAAATTTGCTAGAACACTAAGTAAACGTGGATATTTTGTCAATTTTCAGAATTAAAAAGGTGCACAACTCCTACAACAATATTCGACTAGCACTCATCTTCGAACTCGCGTAAGGCATCCTAGAACTAAAGCTCCTGTATTTATATATTTACAAAATGCAATGAGAAATTAACTTACTAGAGCGCTATCAAGGTTGACGGACGGACGCCCGTATCCATATCCCCGCATCGCGTTGCGTTGGGGTCACTAAAACTATCAAATTCAAACCAAATCTTAGATTGCTTTTTCAATTGGGTGCACTGTTACTCTATGTTGCTTTCTGGGGGCAATGTTCAGTTAATCAACCACAGTTTCGTTTAAAAATGCTTCGGTAGTTTATGACATGGTCAAAATGGTTTCTGATATGTCATTTATATATACCATATTCCCTGCTAGCAGCATGTACTTTCTAATCTGATCTGAACAAACATATGCAGCACTTATCACGCACCACCCCTGAAAATTTTGTTGGATTTGCTTCAATGGTTAAATTTTAGAGCAGTTGACCTGTGTTTTTGTTTTCCCATTTGTTAAAATATGTTCTCTTCTGGCAGTCCATCTTCCCAAGTTAAGTGTTTGCAGTCCATGCACCTCCCTTGTCGGATGAGACATTGACCTGAAAGACTTGGGAAGATGCTGGAGGCCATATGTTTGTAAGTTCAATGACCTTAATATATACCACATCAAAGTTCAGTTTGGTTGAACTTGCTTCAATAACTTCAGACAAAATGATCAAAAGTTTTCCAAATGGTTACAATATTGAATTAATTTGCTCAATGGCGGCCATGTTTTGTCGGATCCTATATTGATTGAGCAATCTTTGGAAAGACCTTCTACATTTTTCGGTACTGTTTGGTAAAATTCAGAGCGGATGATAAAATTATTCACGAGACTAGAATGGTAAAGTAAGTTCTAAGACTGGGATGTTTTTAGTAATTTTTGTTAAGAATCTTGCATTATTCCTGTAGAGTTCGGGAAAAAATCTTAAAAACGAAATAATTCGGTATAGTAGGGTTGTTTGTTCACTTGCAATATTTAGGGATAATTTAATCAAACTTACAGTCACTCAAACATCCTCTTTTTTCATTCCGCAAGTTATTAGTATACAGTAGCAAAATAAGGCACAACAGGTTACTTGTTAC
>MJUU01013859.1:0-16525 GCA_002080025.1 Modiolus philippinarum | reverse complement strand
AATACAAACTGTAAATAACTGTGAAAAGAAGTGAAAATGAAAACAAAATTTTTTGGAAGACCATAGCCGTAATACAGTACTTGAAAGGTAAAACATAACCATTTTATGATGTATGGTGTATGGTGTAATGGTGTATGGTTCAATGGTGTATGGTGTAATGGTGTATGGTTCAATGGTGTATGGTGTAATGGTGTATCGTGTGATTCCAGAACCATACACCATACACTTTGAACCATACACCATACACCATGAGCCATACACCATACACCATAAGCCATACACGATGAACCATACACCATACACCATGCACCATGTAATACTCGAATTTGATTGGCCAATTGTTACATTCGTTTTACCCGCTATTCGCTATTTTCGACAGTGCTGCTGAAAATGTCGATCGTGTTAGTTACACGGTTATCTACACAAGTTAGGATTTTAATTCTACAGTATGCTGCAGCAATGTTATCGAGTGTACAGATTCAAAAAATGTTGGTACAAAAACATCATGTAAAAACAACTAGACAAGCAGTATGGCATTTTTTACAACGCTTCAATCGAACTCGCACAATCAATGACAATCGTCGTCCCAGCAAACGCCGGTGTGTAAGTGACTTTTTGAAGCAAGTAATTAACATGTGGTTATCTAAAAACAATGAACATACTTCAAAGATATCAGAGACAAATTAGTGAAATTGTTCAACACAAAAACATCAATAGGATATGTTTCCCGTATAAGACGCCAGCTAGGATGGACCTGTCAGCGAGTGAAGTACTGTCAGATAATTAGCCATCCAAATCGCTTAAAACGAATGGAGTGGTGTTTAGCAGCGATGACAAGAAAAGAAACTTTTAGAAATGTAATATTTGTTGACGAAACAACAGTTGAAATGAGCTCGAATGGGAAACTTTTTTTCTACAAACCCAACTCAGACTTACAACATTTGCCAGCAAAGAAACAGAAACCGAAACACTCTTACAAGGTTTGTCATTTATTATTCTGTTTAGAATAATCAATTCTAAGCTTAATATTCCAGGATTGGTGTTATACATTATTTAGGTCAGGCACTACAAAAAGTCTTGTATTGTGTAGTAAACATGGTAAACAATAAAACTTGAAAGATTAACATTAGTTTGCTTGCAACTTTCCGCTAATGATATCCCCGCTCCGTAGGAGAGGGGTATACTGTTGTTCGTCTGTTTGTCCGATCCGGAACATCTTTCGTCAAGGATTACTCAGCTTGTGTATGTAGTAAGGGACCGACCATTTAACTTGAAAAGGGGGAGGGCTTTGGTTTTTTTCTAAAAAATATTTTGGAGCTGATTTTATGTGAAAAAAGATTTTGGCTGCCAAAATGAGAAAAAATCTTCCGAAGGAGGCTTTCTGCCCAAAAAAATAATGTTAATCTTGAAAAAAATATTTTGTTGATACACGTCAAAAAAAAATAAATAAATTTTTTCGTGCGAAAAAAATTTTCTGTCCAGGAAAAAAAAACATAACCCCCTTCAGGTTAAATGGTCGGTCCCTAATGATTTGATATTTAGTCTGAAGCTTTAGTATGATCAGTTTTACTGTATCTCCTAGTCTGCTCCGTTAGGCACTAGTCCGAAGCCCGAGACTAGTAATATAAATTTGACAAAGAACAAACGTAGACCACAATAGGGGCTCGGAACTCCTGTAAATAATGTATGGATTTAGACATTATAATATCGGTATAGGATTACCAACTATTACGTTGTTTTCATTCTTCCAAATTGTAAACTTTTTAAATAAATTTGTCATGTGTGTTCAACATGTAATTCAAAATTGTAATTTTTTTAAACATAATCTGTTTTACTTACTAGTACTTTATTATATGTTTTTTTTACTTAAGGCCAAATCAGATAAAAAGTTGCACATACATGTATCTGATATAATTTCTGACATGGGTCATAATTTTCCAATATATCCTATACAGTATTTTAACTTGGGTCGAAAACAACGGCAGTAGAATATCGAATGAACAAAGGGGTAAAATTCACAAAAATCGGAGTCCAAAGACAGGGCAAAAACGAGAACACAGAAAACAATGACGCCAGACAGACACAAAGCACAGAACCAGAAACCACAACATTCAGAACAAAGGCACTGTGTGACTCGAAGTGTGACTCGAGAATTGTGTCTCGATTAATTAATGCCTTATTGCAGTCAATTTGTTATTGACAGCAAATGACAAATTACAGTTAATGTAGAGGCCTGAAGCGGAAAGCTGCTTGTAGTTTTGGTGATAATGGCGCCACCTATTTCAAAAAGGGGACCAAAAGGCGTAAAATTGTGTGTTTTCACTTTATTTCGCTGTATAATTTTTAGGGGTGTAAAGATACCGATATATCGCGATATTTTTCAACAAACTAGGTATACCGGTATGGAATCCAGCATACCGATACATATCTCAGCATGCTCAGCATTTATCAGTGTATGCTGTAAGCTGTACTGTAGCTTGTTTTCTTACGGAGCTACATAAAATATATAAGGGGCAAAAACGCCGTTTTTACGGCTAAATTGCAAATTCCCTATTTTTATTGTCTCGCCCGTGACGTAAGGGGCGTAAAGTGAGACATGTGTACAAAGTACAAAGTCCACTGTATGGTGGAAGCGACAACCCTGTAAACCTTCATGTTCAGTTTTTGTGATTAGGTCATTTTCTCAGTAACTATTAGTGCTAGGGCAATGATATTTTGTATAAAGTTTAGAATGGTCTTAGGTAGTAAATGACAGTCTGCTCTATAGCTTTTCTCCGTGACATTTCAAGGTCAAGTGATCATGTTAAGGAATTAGGTACGTTAGTAGCAAATAGTAAAATCTATCAGTTAAGTTGTTTTCATATAAAATCCATGTAAAACGTACAGAAAAATAATAGATGAAACGTCTTTAAAATGCGCGTTTATGAAAACGCATCCTGTTATTTTTCTGCAAAAAGGATATGTTTTAAATAATGAAATTCCCATTTAAATGGTGTAAATTTTATATAGGGTCACCGAATTAATGTCGCCGGTATAAATAGTTGAACATAGAATATGCACGCCAAAAATGGGCATCGCTAAAATCTGCCGTCAAAACAGCGACGTCGTCGATGAAAGATATGATTTTAGGCGTGATTTGAAAGATGAACATCTATTAAGCGATCTATACCACGAAAACAAACTCTGTAACCCTATGAAAAAATTATATCAATAAAACAGAAATTTCTTTGGCAACATAATATCAATTTTTCAGAAAAATTGTAGGATATACTTTGAAACGACAATAATTTAGAGTGAAAATCAAAATTATTTTACGTTCATTCTAAAGCAAATTTATAACGTTCACCGGTAGAGGCGCTTATTTACGTATCTCTCACCTTAAGTTTCCCAATATCTATCTTGTCTATTAATGAGGGGGGGCATTAATGTTTGGTATGTGGGTTCGTCTTAGATGGGACATGACAACATGCTATTTGGCTTAAGCCCTAGCACTCATTATCAAGGTCTAGTGAACATGTTTGGTTTTTCAGTATCTGATTTTTTGCATTTTTGTTTTTGGCAATTCATGACAGTCTGCTATTAAATGCTATATTGCTTTTGTCACTTACCCTAATTTCACATTATAGCAAACATGTTAAGCTTTCTGATTTAGCATGTTAAATCATTTTGAGTTTTCACATCAATTTCGAGACCAATTAAGTAGGGATGTGTGAGACATCAATTTGGGTCCACACTTTTTTTTGTCTCGCCTGAGACGAATGTTGCGAAGGTGAGACATAGTGACCATAGATTCTGTTGTCGTCGGCGTCGTCATTAACATTTGGTTAACCCTAATGTTAAACTTTTTTTGAACTTCAATAACTTTCTGAAATCATACTCAATATCAATGAAATTTTGACACAATATTTAGTACAACCTAATTAGGGACCGACCATTTAACTTGAAGGGGGGTTTATGTTTTTTTTTTTTTCTGGACAGAAAGCCCCATCAAGAATATTTTTTTTCATCACTTTTGCAGCCAAGAAATTGTTTTCACATAAAATCAGATTCAGAATATTATTTTTGAAAAAAACCATAGACCCTATCCCCAAGGTTGAATGGTCAGTCCCTTATTGAATTCCAAGTTTAATTTTGAGAAAAAATGATTCCAATTTTTCTGTATTTTGCTATTAATTGGGCTTAGTTTTTGTCTCGCCCGCGACAAAAGTCGCGGAAAGCCAGACATAGGCGTGCAAAGTATGACGACGGCGACAGCGGCGGTGACGGCGTTAACTTTTACTAAATACAAGCTACTTTGAAAACCCGTTGATGTAGGAACATCATATTTGGTCAAGTGGTAGTACTAATCAAGTGCTACCTGACGGACATAACGTCATTTGACCTTGACCTCAATTTCACGGTCTAGTGGCCACATTAAGTTTTTCTGCTTAAGTCCATTTCTCAATAACTAGAAGTGGTAGGTTGATAATATTTGGTATGTAGGTTGGTTTTGGGTAGTACATGTCAGTCTGGTAGGTGACTGTGGTCCTTGACCTCAATTTCACGGTCTAGTGGCCACGTTAATTTTTTCTGCTCAAGTCCATTTCTCAATAACTAGAAGTGGTAGGTTGATAATATCTGGTATGTAGGTTGGTCTTGGGTAGTACATGTCAGTGTGGCAGATGACTTTTGTCCTTGACCTCAATTTCACGGTCTAGTGGCCACGTTAAGTTTTTCTACTGAAGTCCATTTCTCAATAACTAGAAATGGTAGGTTGATAATATTTGGTTTGTAGGTTGGTCTTGGGTATTATCATCTTTCCCTCGGCCTATCTCGGCCTGCAGAGCCCTTCACTAGAAACACAAAATCTCTAATTTTACTGGTAAAATATCTTATTTTATAGGAAAATCTCTAATAATTAGATATTTTACCTCTAAAATTAGATATTTCCTGTTAAATTAGATATTGAAACAATTAAATTAGATATTGAAGCAATTAAATTAGATATTGAAGCTGTTAAATTAGATATTGGTGCTGTTAAATTAGATACTGAAGCTATTAAATTAGATATTGATGCTGTTAAATTAGATATTGAAGCTGTTAAATTAGGGATGTTTCTATTAAATTAGAGATGTTCCTGTTAAATTAGAGACTTTCCTGTTAAATTAGAGATTTTGCTGTTAAATTAGAGATTTTACCTGTAAAATTAGAGATTTTGTTTTTCTAGTGCTTCCACAAAAGCCATATTTCTAGGTAATAATCGACAGAGCAAAAATAACCAGTTTAATATAAATTCAAAGTCAAAATCAGATAAATAAAGCTTTGCAAGAGGGATATACTCCTTAAGTATAGAAAATGTATTTCCTAACTAAAAAGAAGTGAGAGAAAAAAAGGAGATTTCTGGTCAGCACCGAAGTAATGACTTTTGGGTTGGTTAATACCTTTTGGAACTTACAAATCACCAGCAGGGGAATCAGCTAATTGGTAATAAATACCATTATACAGTAATACATGTGATAAAAATTACCCATGTTTACCGTTATAAAGGTAAATGGTCCATTTTTATATTTCACTTATCTTTTGTTCACCTCCTGTTAAAAGTTCAGCGTTATGTTACAGCTTGTTGGGAATGTTAAAGCAAATACAATATAAACTGGTTCTTAAAATCTTCTTTAAATAGGGACAAGGAGTTTTACAATATCATTTTACATAGTTTGTACATAAGTATTGGTTTGTTCATTTGTTTGTACTTAATAATTATGTGTGAAAATTTTACTTGAGCCACATCAAATAAATTGAAAGATTCTCATCCCCAACCGCCCCATTTTTTTCGAAGCTCGTTTTTTTTTTCTTTTCAATTATTCAGAAATTTCTTTAAATTCCTATCAATTTTAGTGAAAATCAGTAATAAAATATAAAATAAAACCCTCCCACCCACCCCAGATTTTTTGTTACAGGTGAGAATGTACAAATTAACTTGATAGGGCCTAATTGTAGAAAACCAGTGTGTTGATTTTAGCATAATGTCTCTTTGCCTTTTATTTTTCTTTATTAAATACAGTGCTTTGGTTAAAATCTTTGTACATAACATTTGAATTTTCTTTCACCATGGTGAATGAAAAAAAAATAATAATAACAGAGGAAATAAACTTCTGCGCGAAGAGCGCATGATACGCTCGTCCACTATCAACTCGAACTTTATGGCATTGTTGGACCACAACAAAATTTTGATAAAAAAAATAATCAAACAGAATATGTGCCTTACCAAGATGTAACCATTCAACATATTCAAATAAATATGTAAAACATCAAGTCCAAGGGCCATAACTGTCCACAAAAATCATTAAACAGGAACCAAATTTAAACTTAATCCATAATTTATAAACATAAAATCATAAACTGTATATCAAATCAACATATTCACACATTGTAAAGAAAAGGTGGAGAAAATGATGTTTTTCAAAAATTTATAAAGTCCAAGGGTCATAACTCTGTACAAAATCAACTAAACAAAATCAAATTCGAACTTGAACTGTATCTCATCTACATATAGTCATTTACCAAATATAAAATCAATATGTCAAGCGGTTACAGAAAAAAAACCTCCGTCAAAATTTCACTAAGTCCAAGGGTCAGAACTCTGTACAAAATCAACCAACTGGAACAAAATTCGATCTTGATCTGTATCTCACCTAGATATAGTCATATACCAAATATGAAATCAATATGTCAAGCGGTTACAGAAATAAACTCCGGAAACCTATATTTTTCAAAACTTCACCAAGTCCAAGGGCCATAACTCTATACAAAATGAACGGACCGGAACCAAATTTGAACTTGATCTGTATCTCACCTAGATATACTCATATACCAAATATCAAATCAATATGCCAAGCTGTTACAGAAAAAACTTCAGAAACCTATATTTTTCAAAATTTCACTATGTCCAAGGGCCATAACTCTGTACAAAATCAACCGACCGGGATCAAATTCGAACTTGCATCTGTATTTCACCTAGATATAGTCATATACCAAATATGAAATCAATATGTCAAGCAGTTACAGAAAAAACTCCGGAAACCAAGAAGTTAACGGACGGACAGACGGACGGACGGACAGACGCACGGACGGAGGGTATACCATAATACGTCCGTCTTTCGACGGGCGTAAAAAAAAAGAGAACCTTTTAACACAAAATTTGTAATATATCATAAGTGTACACGAGTTTGTATACAGTTCACACAGTACAACAAATAAAAATAATTTGGTATCTTGAAGTAATGCCGTCTCTTGCAACTAACATTTGTAGTCTTAATAAGTAATCAGATATTATTGCACACTTTTACCTTCACAGTAACTTAAGTATATTGTATTTAAAAAAATATGTAAATGTATTAATAAGACAATATGAAAAAGAAAGCAAATTGTGGTAAATGTCAAGGAGACAAATCCCATATCCAGGTTAAAACGACCCAAAACATAACATCTAGGGTCACCGTACGGTCTTCAACACAGTGAGGAACCTCACACCATTTGGCAAGCCCTAAATGACCCCCAAAAGGTAAAAAATGGAATAAATCAATGAAAACAAATAGTATTTGATATATGTTTTGATGAAATAGACTGGATTTAAGTTACACAACTTATTTTGTTCTGTAATAGTCTTTGGTCATTAAAGTTCAAAATATAAGATCCTGTATAAATTATGATTAAATTTATTTCTGCTATTAGGTTGAAGTAAGTTACTCACTTGTTCTTTTTCTCTGATATGGCTCAACTGGCTGGTTACCGACTGAAAAAACAAAGCAGGTCAGCATAAACATTAGTATGTATATTCTGTAATAGTTAGAACAAGTAGAACATATTGTTTCTATCAATGTTTCTAGCTAACATTTACGTAAGAACATCAAATAAAACGAAAATGAAATACACTCAAATTGTAATATGCCATAATACAATTTATTTGGAAAAGTCCTTCAGGAATTAAAGCTGACAATCTTCAGCCTAGCTCCGTGATAATAGATCATGACCCTAGGTTTGCATCCCGTCTAGGGTTTTAAAACAGATAAAGTAAATCATGGAATCAAATTCATACGGTATTGTAGAAAGTTTACCATTGAAAAGTTGTTGAAGCGCAATTTATTGAGGTTTCATTGCTGAAATCTCCGAATTGGTAAGGGCAAAAGTAAATTTGGAATACTTACAAAACGGTGAAAAGGTTAGGCCGAATAATCCACCAGAATCGACTGAAATGACAAAAATATGAATAATAAGCTATTCAGGTGTAAGTTGTCTTTTTAAATAATTTCTGTCAATGATATACGGGATAGACAACTAAGAATGGTGTTACAAAATTTATAACAATGATAGAATTCTACAAATAATTTAATACAATAAACGAAAACACAAGTTAATAATAACAGTGTTGACCATAACTAAATTCCTAGGTATTTAAAATTACAATGTTAGATTCCCCAGGGGCACTAAAATTTCTTTCACGCCACAGAGGGATATAATAAATTCGTGTAGTAAAATATCTAAAAAAGGAAAAATATCTTTGATGGGCGTGAATAATTACTGGATGTATAGTGTTTCTCAAAAAAGAACAAACTAAAAATACTTATTTTAATATATTTATAAGTACCAACGCTTCCCAATATTCTATTTTATAATCAGTTCATCAATTAATTTTCCCGCTACATGTACACTCTGGTTTCATTAGTTAAAAGTAATAAAGCGTCACATTAAAAAATCTATATTGACACGACTGCCAGTAATAAATGATTTAAATGTTTTAGTATTGAGAGAAAAAATGTGACATCCTACCAGGTTGTTGTTTACATTGCAAAGCTCTGTCCCTAGCTGATTTTGTCTTTCTATTTAGATCATATTTGGTAATTTGTTCTCGATCAGTTTTTTAACATCTTTGACTTTATGGTTTTCCAAACGTTTAGATTTTATCTGCACTGAAGAGACATAAATTGTCGAAATGCGCATATGCAGAATCAAAATTCACAGTAACTTCGGTATTTAGTTATTAGTCATATATTAGTCATATATAAAAAACGATAAACGGAAACAGCATGCCACAATCTGCCAGAAAACTGCACACATATTAAAAAAAACGTAAACACGATATGAACTAGGGGCAGTTGGATTTGGTACCGGCACTAGTAAAGGCCAGAGGTAGGCTTAACCGGTTGTGGGTACCCAAACCCGCTTTCTTCACAGTATAACAAACACCCGAACAAAACCCAAAACATATGGACCACTAACTCAATGACAACAATCTTGAAACGAACAAAACGTAATTTTGAAAGATGAACCTTTTTTTCATCTTTGCTTTCATTCTCTTTTGTTTTGTTTTTGTTTTGTTTTTCTTGGAGCTTCGTTTGTCCATGTTTGTCCATAACGTTTTGCATTGAAAAAACTTTAAAAACTTTTATTAATGTTTGAATACTGTGCAATATTTTGTTGCCATATCAATGGAATTAAAACAATATATGGTGGCGATGATGTTAATATATCTTATGTCGACTTCAATTGTGTCAAATGCGCTTTTAATTTTGTCACTGCAAAGGTCTCAGCTGCATCAGGTTTCTAGATACAAAAGATATTTAAAATACAAACAAGAGTGTGAAGATATCCATCATCTTAACTCTTTTCGGACATTAACACGACTTTAAATACACCCTTTAAGGTATGTCAGTGGTATTTTTCTGTCATATTGTTAAATATTTGTCCATTTAGGTTTTCATAAAACTAGCAATTTTCAGAAAAAAGCAATAAAATGTCATGAAAGTTCAAATCGTTGTTCCTCATCTCTTTCCAACATTTCAATAAAAAGATAAACTAAAACGCACGTGATGGAGATCGGTTGCTGCAATGAAGGCAAAGCAGAAAACAAGCTATGAGTAAATTGAATTAATGTCACATAGATATCACTAAGAAAAAATAATGTTTTCAAATCTATGTCTATTAATACAACAGTAACACTCAATTCTAAATTTTCATAATTATGTGAAAATTTACTGATTTCAAAAACCATGGGAAGTATGGACAAAATCTAATACAGATTTGAAATTCCCTCATATGGTCATTTGTCCGATCATATTAATGATAATCCTTATTTTTTTTCTATTTTAGCTTTTTTGCTTGAATTTTTTAGATCCTCAAATTTTGTTTTTATGTTTCAAACAAATAAAACAATTCTATTTCAACACAGAAAGAAAATTTTATAATTTCTATTGTAGTGAATCAAAGCACTGCCGACACCTTAATCAAAAATGAATATGAGTTATCGGTGTGTTATAAATATAAAAAAAAAGTGACAATAAAAGTCAGAATCGATCAAAGGGAGAGACCAGTAAGGAAAATCCGTATAACATTACAAAAAATACAAAAATACCGAAGTTGCACAATAAACAGTAAGTTTTGTTATGCTATTAACGTGTTTCAAGGAAGAACCTCTCATCAGCAGTATTAAAATAAAATAAAATGGAAAGTCATACATGTAATCCAAAAGTAGTCAAAAAGAAGTATTCATTACAATATTTCGAAATGAGAAGCTAAATCCAGTTCCAAGGATATCCACCGAGTGCCATACAAGGAATGACGCCTCAGTATTTTATAGGGATTAGAATGTAATAGAAACAGTAAATTTGTACAAAACACATGTCTTTAATAAGTGGCATTTGGCAACTTTTATGTTCCTTTTTTCTTGAAAAAAAAATCCAGATACCAGCTTCTAGCAGACACAATTAGTTTTCGAAATACATTGACACTGCATGGTGTGACCTATAAAAGCACTTAATATTGTATTTTCGTTTATATTTACCTGTTGTAGCGGCAGTTGTTGGTGCTAAAATAAAATAGATAAGACAAAAACTTATCACTTATCACTAAAGACAGGTAAAATCAAGGAACATATAGAAAGAGTAGTTTAACAACAAGGGCTATAACCAGATATATATAATGCAGTTTTAAAGGTTTATATGAGTAATGTTTGTTAATGATTACATATAAAATAAATGTATTAATATTCGACATATAGTGAATTTCGCCGCATGAATCCGATCTTAGGAATGGTTTCTCTGTAAGTTTTTATGCATATCACAGTTTATGGACTTCAAAATGTTTTGACTTGATCTGCACTGGAAGGACATAAGTTGTCGAATTGGCCATATCTAGAAACTTAATTTCACAGTAAGTTTAGTATTTTTTATTTGAACTTTCTATTAGGTATGAAATAAAGGGAAACGGAGAATTTGTGAAAGAGACAACGAATCAAACGGGAGTATTAACAACTCAAAGCCACCATAAGATTTTCAATGAACGGTGAGGAAACTCACACCCAACGGAAGGTCGGAGTCGACCCTTAAATAAAGAATAATCAAGTTCAGCGAAATAAACATCATCCTAGACTCCTATAGACTAACAAGGAAACAGACAAGACACACAAAGTCTAAATAAATTTCCTGACTAAGGACAAGCGCAAAGCTGCTGCGGTGGGGTTAAACTAGTTTTATTGGGCCCAAACCTTCCCCCTATAGACAATGTGATAAATAAAAAAAAACAATCGTAACAACAGTTAAATTCAGTTAGCAACAGGACTGAGTCAATTGTAAAAAATGAAACTGAAAGAAGTAAATATACGGACATAAACATAAAATCATAAAAGACTACTAGCAGTTAACTGCTATGCTAGCTCCAGACCCATTACCAACTGAAAAATAAAATTATGTACCCTCAGTATACAGCTTCCACCAAGATCCCTTCCCGTTAAGAGTTTAGCATAATGATTTCATACATATACCGGGATATATAACCCATGTCCATGCAATACTGATTTAGAAATTTAGAATGTGTTTAGTTAAAATGCAAAGACTCTATCAAAAAATCAATGTTAATACCAAAGAAGGCCATACGTAATGACTTGACGACAATACCAAAATTATAACCCTTATGAAAAAGACGATTTAAAGGTTTTATAAGTTTGTTAGGCGAAATAAAGTATATTTTACTCTTATGTAAAAGTAAGTGAGAACCGAACCGTCAGTCTGAAAAGAACAATCTAAGGACAATGGCAACGTCGGAAAAACGAAGAAACGAAGACATAACATGAGCACGGCACAGAAAAGAAAATGAAGACACGCACATATACACAAATGAACAACACGTACCCAATAAAAACCATGGGTGAGATCAGGTGCACCGGTAGAGAAAACATCTCCTGCTTCTTATAAGACATCCACCGTGTTGAACATGTCAACTCCGGTAGTAAAGTCAAATCCGGTAGAGGAAAATCAAATTAGTGGCAAAAAGAAAGATCTGTTGTCATCTGGAAAAAAGATATTTCATAGCGGTGATGTCGACCGTAAAACTTCTGTAGTGATGACCTCAAGTTATGGGCAACATACCCTTGCTTAAGTAGCCTATTTGTAAGCAACCGAGCTCTATCAAGGTAGTCACTGTATCGACCACAGGCCCTTGAGTAGCGAATGAGTTGGGAGATGTAAACTCCGTATGCTTTTGCTTTTGGAATGTTGCTACAAAGAAAGGGGAAGTTGACTATTGCAAAAGTGAAGTCATCGCGTTTGTCATATAGCCTAGTTTGTAGTGTACCTCTTTTGTCAATTTCAAGATGAAGGTCAAGGAACGAGGCTGATGTGGAAGTATCTGTAGTATCCTTAATTTCTAGCTCTTTTGGATAGATAAGATGATGAAAATCACCAAAGCGAGGATTGTTTAGTGATAAAATATCATCTATATAACGGAAGCTGAAATTAAAGGACTGGGCCAGTTTTTATCTTTATTTTGAAGAAGCCCTTCGATGAATTCAGCTTCATATGAGTGAAGAAATAGACCGGCTAAAAGAGGTGCACAGTTTGTGCCCATTGGAATTCCGATAGTCTGTTGAAAAACAAGTCCTCCAACCTGGACAAATATACTGTCGATCAGAAGCTCTAAAATTGTAATCACTTCTTCCTCTGTATATTTTTTCTGTGATTCTGAGTCGTATTTCACAAAGTATGCTTGTTCTCTGTCTATAACAATGTACTTATATCTTTGTTCGCCGTTCTTGCGGGAGAAACATCTATGAATTATATCTTATAGCCGTGATTTCAGTTGTTCATGATTTGTAGTATAAGCGTGGAAAAGTCAAAAGTTTTAATGCTGTTACAGTGTGATAATGATCTCGATTTTAAGATGTCAAGCAGATCCTTAGAGTTTTTTAATATCCACATTTCATTTACACAACTTCTTGAAAAGCTAGTATCACAATATTTTTGAAGGCCCTCTTTTACGGCTGTCAAGATGGATGTTAATAGCTTAGAAATGGGTTTTGTAGAACATTTAGCAGATCCAGCAATGTACCGTTGTTTGTATGGGCATTTGTGTAATTTTGGTACTCAGTACAAGGAGGGGAGTTCAGTGTCTTCATCTTTGGTTGAAATCCCAAAGGAAAGCAAAAAAGATCTATGGTTCTGCAATATCTCCTCCTTAGACAGAGTAGTAGCTGTGTATGTTGGATTGCCCTGGGTATTTCCAATGCCTAGTTCTTTCTTTAAACAATCGATGTAATGATTTTTACAAATGAAAATGATGTTATTAGGGGCCTTATCTGCCGCAACAACGACATATTTGTCATGAATGGAGGACAAGTATCTGGCAACATCGGCATTTTTGAAAATGGATGATGCTTTAGTTCTCATTGACCCTCGTAGCTGACTGATTCGTTTAAGAATCATGGACCTCACAGCCTTAACCAACTCCGAAAGAGAATCCAGGTCTTCATCTTGTTCACGTTTAATCCATTTTCTGGCATAGTCCTCTACAGCATCCGTAAGTAGCTTAAAATTTTGATCCCAGTTGATGAATCGTGGTTCACGGAAGTTTGGTCCCTTTGCAAGGACTTCACGGAGAGACGGATTTTCGATGATATTCTAGTCTCCCGTTATGACGTGACCACAGGGACTATATTTGTAAGGAGAATTTGAACATGAGCAATCGGGTGATTTAGACTTGAGATCGTCGGTGGTAAGGTTTTGCAATACACGTTTATGGTTGAAAATCTTGGATGCTATCGGTGAAGTATAGGTATATGAAATGATTGGAACTGTTATGTCCTTAAAATATGGAGGTATTTTGTTTTTTACATTTTTGTGGTGTAATATATCGGCAAGGTTGATGGCATCTAAACCCTTATTTGCAAACTTAATAGGTAGGAAGGAGCGGTGTTCGTCTACGTTTGCGTGTTCTTTAACAGGGTGGAATAACCTATGTTGGCCAATATCAAGGATGACTGCGTCTAACTTGTATAAAGATGAGGATGGATCAGTGACAGAATTTTCTTAAGATTGTTTATATAAAGAATTTTATTTTATTAGTGGTAAAGAGTACAGTTTTGTGCGAATATGATGCAATCCTACGGGTTTGCAAACGAAAGGAAGTAGGCCCTGTATAGTTACATTATGAAGTGTTGGTGATGTATAATGGCGATGGCCATGACTTCGTTTTCGTTAAGGATTTTGTCAAAAATGCGCATCACTTTTATATCATTACACCTAGGGCTGGATAGATTACCAATACTGTCAATTTTGTCGTTACAAGCATACGGTATTGCCGTTTCTAATTAATGTATCCAGTATTCTTCTTTTAGAAGAATAGCCGTAAAATAAGGGATGTGAAATACCAGCCCTTGAATAGATTTTTAAAGGTTGCACTGTATTTATGAACTAAGTCTTTATATCGATGATAAAATTTAGTAAAGGTTTTAACTAATTTATAATAATGAAAACCCTGATGTAATAGTTTTTCAGTTATGAAAAGATTCCGTTCATTAAAATCGCAAACGTTATTACATACTCGAGCAAATCAAACAAGTTGAGAAATGTAAACACCATTTGATGGCGCTAATGGAACATCGCCATTTAGAAATGGAAGTTTGCCTCTTGTTAAAGACCTCATGGTGACTTGACGTTGTAGTGATTTTGTCCCAGGTACATTTACTCCATAACTCCTGGTGTGTTCACTTACTTTGAAAGATCAATTACTGAAAGTTATATTTTCTCATATTCATGACATGATTGACATTTTTATTAAAGCATACAGTGAAACGTTATAAGTTTTGTGATTCAACAATTTTCAAAATAATGCTAAAAAGCAGTCAATATTGCAGATAAAGACTGTACAAGGTATCTGGAATGATCAAAACTGAATTATTTTAACAACAGTTACAGATTTAAAAGATTCATGAAAAGCTGTTCATCGGATAGTGAATATACACCAGTAAACTACAATCTGTATGAAGTTGAATTCAAAAACTTAGCAATCAATATATTTTCATGAACTCCAAAACGCACATGTATGAAATCAAGTTGGTCTTTCATGTGCTAAACGGGCACAAATCAGCATCATAATCAATAAAAGGGTGATGATTTACACTCATATAATGTGTTAAGATAATCTACTTTGATATTTCTGAAGCACTACAATTAATGAAAAAAAACTTTAGATTGTTATTTCATTCAAATTACTAAATTATGAAAATTTTTCGCGAAAAGTACCCTTGTATATATCCAAATGTCGTTATTTTCATTCTGTTGATATACTGGTAAACTTAAAAGTTTAACTGTTTTTTAAGTTTCAATTTTCGTTGGGTAAACTGTTACTTAGACAAAACATACCGACGTCGCAGTTAGTTCCTGAGTATCCATGTTCGCAGCTACATGTGAATCCCGCCAAACTGTTATGGCAAATTCCATGGACACAAGGGTTGTTGGAACAATCTTTGTAGAAAACATAATGATAAAGTTGATACAGAAAATAATTCAACAAAAAGTAAGTGAAATTGCTTTTGCATAATAAACAGAAACCCAATTATGATTGGATAATGTGTAAATATACTTTTTAGCCATTTTACACTCAACATTTTAATACGTTATAAAAATCGTTTCTAATTTATATCGAATAAACTTTGACAATGTGTCTTCAATAGTTCAATAGAAAAAGTCGTATTCTGTTGATTTAAATTTCTACAATTGCTGATACCCAATACATTAAGTACTTAAGTTAGCTTTGAAAAATCATTTAGAAACATTTTATGTGTGTTTATAACATAAGCAAATGCTATTCACTATTCTACGATGGCCCGATAATTGTAGCTTTATTGATGAGTCCTGACTTTTTCAATGTTTGTTTGTCTATTGTCATATTATTATAATTATTATCTTATTTCATGTTGTATTTGTAGTATATATTTTTGCCTTTCAAACTCTAAAGTTTCCAATAATTTTGATAAAGTGTACAATTCTATGATGCTGGTCAGTAGATGTATTCACGTTATGTAAAAAATAATTAAACTCAAAAGATTATATGTTTTTCTGTGTCTCATCACAAATCTCATTTCGATAAATTCTCAATCGGTCAAAATATAAAAAAGTAATATTAATATGATTTTATCTTTCATATCATCATAATTATGAAAAAGATAGAAAATGGGGCAAATGTCAAGGAGAAAATAACCCATCTCTAAGACAAAGCA
>MJUU01013858.1:14379-50799 GCA_002080025.1 Modiolus philippinarum | reverse complement strand
AAAAAAAAAAAAAAAAAAAAAAAAAAAAAAAAGAATAAAACTCATATCCATTATTTTATTAACGTCAAAAATTAAGAATTTTATATATAGATTGAGATAGATAAGATTTTTCAAAACAACAACACATTCGTTGCTAGGTTACGGTTATGTCAATATCAGTTCCGAATCTGTTTTAAATTTCTATTATTGGCATTATTTGATTGGGCTTTTTTGGAAAAACTTTATTTTCACAAAATATGCAGTAAATGAATATTGAGTGAATAAAATGTGAAATTGAAATACAAAAATAAATACGAATGTCCTTTTGTAAAGAAATATACGCATGTGCTAAAAAATATATTGTTGGAATTAGAACATAGCTTTGTTTCCAAAGAGAAAGAAGATCTTGTAAGTTACAAAATATGAAAGTAACTGTGTAATACACATTGCCATATTGACAACTTATGTCTCTTCAGTGCATATCAACCAAAACTTTTTAAATTCATAAGATATGTTTAAAAACTGAAAGAGAACAAATTATCAAAAGAATTTAAATGGAAAAGCCAAAATAAGCCAAGGACAGAACTATACAAGAGAGATATTGCATAGATTATAAAAGTCGTTTTGTTGGGAATATTCTATGAATCGCTTGTAAATAATCTAAATTCACGGTAACTTCGGTATTTTGTTATTTGTACAAGTTTTTTACTCTTTTGTTCTGTTTGTCAAGAACTCAATTAAGAGCTTCTTTGAAAATTAACATTTTTTGATTAACGTCACAAAATGTAAAGGAGGTTATTTTGCTATCAACACTTGAAAGATGGACCATGCATCGGCAGGAGGCAATATAGCGCGATAAATTGTGTCCTCAAATTCAGAAAGCACACCGTTTGTTCGTAGGAATTTGAAAATAAACTGTACAAATTTATTTGCAATCATTTGGGTCTTTATTTTGGATTGAATTTGTCGACTTAATTCTCCAATGAAATTCCTCTATAACAGTGAACCCTATCATAAGTATAGGACAGGTTCTCAGTAAAAAATATTGTGTTATTAATAAACAAAACCCCTAAGAATCCCTACAAATATATTGGAAGGTGATTAGCAAATAGAACAATATTTTTGCTGGTCTCGAGTGGCGCAGCAGATTCTAATTAAGAACTTTCGATATTGACTACAATTTCGTCAACTATTAACAACTTGAGTTTTTTTTTTTCGGTAATTCGGGTGTCAGTTTCAAATAACCATAGTCTTGGTAAAAAATTCTTTTTGTAAGAAGGCATTTATTAATTCAGTGTAAGCAATGCTGGGATAAGTAGCCGAGTCGCTGTATTTTTAAGCTGTATTCGAAGACCAGAGTATAAAAAATTTCCGGAAAAAACTATTTGTAATGCAATTTAAGGAGTACTTGGTAATTGTATTATTTAGTTTTAGATGGGGTAATAATAAAATCATCTATCAGATTTGTCAAGAGCCAACGTCCATGAGACCAAACAAAAACACACAAAAACAAACAAACAAATAATCAAACAAAGCAGGCAAAAACTACCGGTGAACTTGTCAAACGCAATAGTCCTGACTTTATACAGTCATCTCAAAAGAAATGATGAGTTATAACGGTTTAATGGTGCGCCAAAGTATTGCAGTAGTGTCCGGAAGCAACTCAACAGCATTGCTATTGAATAATCGTAGACATTTCAAAGAAAAGATTATCCTAGAACTAAGTAATAGAGAATTTTGAATCAGAGTTTGGGCCGAAACTTCAAATTTTTCCCCAAGGGAAATATCTTTTGAAGAACATTTTAATTGATCGTATAAGACGGAATGTTTTAAAGCCTTGATTAAAAAGGCGGTCACGATGATAACTATGTTTAAAAAAAGTCTTTATAATATGTGATAGCTCTTGCGTAACATATCAACCGTAAAACATACACTCTGTACGCAGGAGAAGGTGGACTATAAATGTTAATGTCAGAGAAATTCATAATTGTGAAAATAAAATCGTACCATTTGTCGTACATTTTAGTACTGAGACGACCATTTTCGTCAATTTGAGATGTAAGTCCAAACAAAGATGTAGATCAAGTGGTATCTATCATTTCCTTTATCTTTAGTTCAAGGGATATATCACGGGGTCCATTTAGAATAGATGCGTTAAGAGGGAAAAAATCATCAATGTATCTATTAATGAGATTGAAGGATCTAGCATCTTTTATCTTATGATTTTTCACGAGTCTCTGGAAAAAATCAGTCTCATGAGAATTTAAAACAAGTCTGCGAGTAGAGGAGCACAATTCGCGCCCATTGGCATACCAACTTGCTTTTGATAAATAACACCTTCGAATGTGACAATGTATCAATAAAAAGATCAAGCATACTGCGCACCTGTTTTAACATCGTAGCATACTTTTCCTTTAAAATTGGTTTTTGAAAAAAAAAATATGGATCTATAACTTAATACAAAAACTTGTTTGCAGATTATATTATACCATACTCTTTTCTGTAAATCTTTTAAGGACGAACAAATAGTCAACAATTATCTTGAATTTTTGAAAATGAAGGAATTTAACAGAACAAGGGATGATTTTCCACCAGCAAGACCAATCAAGCTGCATCTTACTTCTGTAAAGTCATCTGACATCTACAAAATTCTTAAACGATTCCCTAAAGGTGGCAACTTGCACTTACATCATAGTAAGTTTTATTTCTTTATTTTTTTTTATTCTATTTTTGAAAGAATTACTTAGTAAGAAAAAAAAGGAGTAGTCCAGAAGACAAACACGACCAACATTTTTTGCGGGTCGAAAATCTGACGATTTCTATCAAAATTCTTTGATTCTTATTTTTGCGGGACTGAAATATTCGCGATTTCTTATCATTTACTGAATAAAGTATCATATAAGTTATATTTCGCAATATCCAATTTTGGCGACTTCAGAATAAAGCGAAAATTAAAACCTCGCGAAAATTACTACTTATGCGACATATATCATAATCAGAGGTTTACATATAATCAGTAAGCAAAGCATTTTACTTGACATAGTTTCAAAGCAAATTGTTCTTAAATCCGTCAAGTTTCATTGAAAATTACGTACTACATTATAACATTGTAACAGAGCATATTTCCTCTCTACATATTTGACCTTTCATTCCCCGTCTAATGGATTTTAAAATTATTAAAGATATTTTTGGAGAAAAGTTCATAATTGTGTTCTGTTACCTTACAATATTTTGTTGCTCACTAGTGTGAGCATGATTTTGGTAGTATAGGCCTTTTCAAAAAATTATTTGGTTCTCCGTTCGGTTTCGGCATTTAGATACAAATAAACAGTTCCGGTTATCAACCCAACACGGCAAGTGTTATTCATCCTGAATACAGTTCTTATTCAGATTACAATGCCATTGTTTACTGTAGTTTACTGTGACACTGCACTAATTTTGTTACAATAAGAATGTATTAAGGGTTTAAGTTGTATATTGTTAGCCAACCGTACGAGTGATAACCGGAAGCGAAGAGTGTTTGTACCTCCATTTGATGGGAGAGTTCAAATCCAGGAAAAGATAACACTTTTTGAAAAGGGCTATTTGTTCTCATTTGTAATTCAAGACTTTATGACCCAACATGAAAAAAACAAGCCCTTTTTATAAGGAACTTTTCTTATTACAGGATTTTTGCGGAATGAAATCATGGGAATAGATTTTTGTGTTTTAATTTTGCGCCAATCCCTTACATAAGAAAATAGCTTTTAAACTTAAATATTTAGTTTTGACAAAGTTATATGCTGTCCAGAGCAGCAGATTGTGGCTGATCATGAAAAAATAATTATCTTTTTTATCAGATCTTTATGCCCTAAAATATGAAAGAACAGCAGTAGAATACCGAAGGAACGAATGAGTGGTATTTACAAAAATCGAAGTCGAAAGACTTGGACAAAACGAGAACATTTAAACCAATGACTTTATACAGCTACAAAGCACAGAAATAAAAAAAACCCACATATCATTGAAAACCAAGGCACTCTCAGTATGAAATCCCATGAAACTGGGAGTTACATCAGGTGCTCAGGAAAGGGTAGTTTAACATGTCCTGCTCTGAAAACAGCACTAGTACCACTGTCAGTGAGTCAATATAGAAAAAATCAAAACCTATAGTCATATGAAAATGCTGTAACAACTTAAACTTGCCTTGAGGAATGCGCAAAACCCGTTGTTGAAGGTCTCATGGTGACTTCAAGGTGAACTACAATACACGTGTTGTTCGATTGTTTTGTTTTACCGTGTGTTTGAAGAGACCTTGTCTCATATCCCTTCATTGCTTATTTATTTAAGGGCCTTTATTTATTACAGGGTATGTGCTGTAATGTGTAATGTGTAATTTTCCGATGTCAAGGCTTCAAATATTTCAGCCTATAGCTACACCTGTACCGAACTGAAACAAAAGCAACAAGACTCGTACAATCAATACTAATTGACATAGTCTAATATTAACTAGCAAAGACCAGCAAAAACATTAAGCATTTTGGAAAAAAAATTCAAATGAAAAAATGTTTTAAAATAAGGTTATTTTGATGTTCTGCGTGTTTAACATGTCGAAAAAATTAGATCACTGCTATGCCTACACCACCATCAAGCGATAATGACATGTCACTAGAAGCAGACATAGCCCAGAAAAGGGTAAAGTCTTTAGTTAGGGTCAGACAACTCAATCAATTTTCAAAGATATTAAGATTAAGGAGGTAGACCTTAGTAAATGGACACAACTCTAAAATCGCTTGTATGTTTGTTTAGATCATTTTCAATATATTCTAAGCTTCTAGGTAATATAGGTGATTTTAATTCTTTTTCACATTAATACTCAAACACATTTATAAAACTAACTTCTAGTGCTTTAACCTAGGTCTACTTCCTGAAAGACTAGATATATAATTTAACTGACATATTTTTCTTCGCAGATCATGTAGTCAGTAAAGCGAAGATGCTGGACATGATTGCTGCTAGCCCAATGTTTGATAATCTTCATGTAAAGGTTCAAGAACCACATGCATGGCGCTTAGACTTTTTTATAAATCCACCAACGGGATGGGTTAAGGTAAAGGATAATGCTTTGTATTCGAAATCTGTGCTATTGCAGCGGGCGACATTCCTTGGAACAATGGATGACAAAGCGCTTAATTCACCTACAAACAGTGCACTCCGATGGTCCCAAATGAATCCAATGTTCAGTGTTATTGGTTCACATATTGTAGATCATGCAAATTTTTCTAAAATGTACATGGAAGCCATTCTTCAAGAAGCTTTGAGTGAGAATGTGCAGTATGTAGAAACTAAGGCGTCTGCATATAATAAACTATATGTCTTAGATTCGGACCAATCATATGTTAAAAGAAACGGGAAACGTTTTATTGATAATGATGATGGAGAGCTAGAATTGCAAATGGTAGCAAATGTTGTCAAACAGTTTGGCCAGAACAATCCAAAGTTTATTGGCTATAAAAGAATTATCAGCTCTTCTCGTTGGAATAAAGTATTTATCGGTCGAGACGTAGACAAAGCTGTTCGACTGTATGAAAAATATCCGAACCTTATTTCAGGATATGATTTGGTCGCAGAAGAAGACAAGGGCTATTCGCTCTTGTTCTTTCTAGAAGACTTTGCTAAGGTGGCTTCTCAAAATAAGACTCTGCCGTATTTTTTTCATACTGCCGAAACAAACTGGCCAGATGACCTTCTTACCTCAATCCATGCTGATGATCCGGTGTCAACGATGGAAAATATGTATGATGCAATCATTCTAGGAGCTAAGAGGGTTGGTCATGGAATAGGGTTTCTGAGTCATCCTTACTTGATGGAAATTCTTAAACAGAAAAAAATTGCCGTCGAAGCCAACCCAGTAAGTAACAAGATGCTTGGATATGTACCAGATCAAAGACATCACCCTGCCATAACTTATCTTAGGTACGGGATACCTGTAGTACTTGGATCTGATGACCCTGCAACATTTGGCTATGATGAATTTACACTAGATTGGTACGAAGCGTTTATGGGATGGGGACTTAATTTAGCAGATTTACGACAACTAGCTAAAAATTCTCTCGTATACAGCTCATTATCTAAACCAGAGAAATCCACAGCTCTTCGAAAATGGAAATTTGCATGGGATACTTTCATCGCTGAAACTAAATCGAAAGCTTGCAAAGAAGTGTTTCTAGGTGTTAAACCGTATGTATCCAGCATATTCCCAAAGGAAGGTAACATCAACGGTGGAACCAAAATAGAAGTATTTGGGAGAAATTTTCGTGTTGCCGTCTGTAAAATGATTCGGTGCAGATTTGGCAACGTGATAACAACTGGGACATTACTTTATGACCATATACTTACATGTGTGTCCCCGAAACTAGTCGTACCAAATTTATTAAAGGTTCAGCTTGGTGTATCATTCGATGGTGGATCAAGTTATTATGAAACAGGGATTGTATTTTCTTATTTACACCACGATGTTGACCATCAATTAAGCGGCATAGATATTATTGGAAAATAAACCCAGGGGTACTATATTGATATTTATCATATGTTTAATAATAAATACAGAGGGAGGGTTTGGATCCAAGAAAACGAGTTTAACCCCACCGCAATTTTTGCGCCTTTCCCAAATCAGGAATATGTTGGTGACTGGCTTGTCCGTGTCTTCTTATGAAATTTTAGTTTCATGATATTTGGGTTATTGGATGTGGTTTGCTTCCATTGATTTATTCACTTTTTACCTTTTTGGGGCCATTTTGGGCTTGCTATATGGTGTGAGGTTCCTCACTGTGTTGAAGACCGTACGGTGACCCCTAGATGCTTTGTTTTGGGTCGTTTTAACCTGGATATGGGATGTTGTCTCCTTGACATTTACCCCATTTCCTTTCTTTTTCATAGACGTTTTGAATATGTGATACATTCCGTATTCACACTATGACGTCATACCCTTTATCGCATGGCCTACGCTTTATCACATACCCTTTATCGCATGGCTAGCCCTGTATCATACCCCTTTCCCTTTTTTTTAATTCGACTTATCTATAAAAAAAGGTTGAGGGGTAAAAAAAATTCGGGGGGGGGTAGAAAAAAATTTTTTGGTAACAAAAAATTTCTTTGATGTAATTTTTTTTTTGCGAAGTTCAGTTAAAAAAATCTAGCAAAGCTTTTTCTTTTACATGTAAGATTTGATTCCAACCACCCCAGTCATTTCTGCACATTACGAAATTTTCTTCTTCACAAAATACATGCATTTTCTCTTGACAATTTCAATTTATGACGGAATTTTTTGATTAAGTAGTCCTCTGTTTGAATATATGATAAACCGTATAATACATGGCAAAATCCGTATCACATGCGGTATCATCCCTCGTCTAATATCATCCCTCGGGTCAGAGGCCTTCGGGCTGATATTGGTAACTCGGGATGAAATGGCATGTGATACGGATTTTGCCATGTATTATTTCCTATATATTACAAACTATGATAACTAATGCATGGATTAAAAATTGGAGTGATATGAATGAAACGTATCAGAAAGTAAAAGAAAGGTAAACATGTATGAACTTTTTAAAAAATTCGGAAAACGAGAATTTTCATTAAGAAACAATTAATAGACTCTACTGTACCTTTATCATTTTCAATTTGATGTACTTATTTTATTGAGGTTTTCAAACATGTCCTTACCCTGTTTGGGCAAACTGTGCGTCATTTTCTGGAAATTCAAAATTTTTGCTTAGAGATGCAAAAACTCACGCACAAGGCTTATTATTCATTATACAATTATTATGTTTATCGTAATTTCAGACTTATTTTGAAAAAGTCCAAGCAAATATTTTTTTCAATGAAAACCAGAGGTTTCTGGTTTACAAAAACTTTCAATTATTTGGAAAATTCTTCATATTATACATCTATTTACCGAAATGCCTCAAGCCATTTCGGTGCATGCAGGGAAAATTTGCAATTTGAAGTTTTTGTTGCCAAAAAGTGAAAAAAGGATTGGATTGAACATTACAAAGTATGTTTATTACATATTTTCGTTTTAGAGTAGGAACATAACACAGGCAACAAGAAGTTAGTTTTGAACGCACCTGAAAATTTCAGAGTAACTAGTAGTCAACATTTCCAAATTAAAAACTCGGGATTATCTGCCTCCAGCAAAAATCTTTTCTGGGGTGATATGGCTTTTCATTTAGATCCCATTAGTTCAGATTTGTGTTCTTTCGTCTTTTACACATTTCAGATTACGGTCTTCCAAATGTTTTCATTTAATCTGAAGTGAAGAAACATAAGTAGTCAAAATAGCCATCTGCATATAAGCTAAATTTACATTTACTTTAGAATTTAGTTATTTCTTTAAACGAGATTAACTGCGACATATATCCTAAAAATGCCAACCATGATCATGCTGTAATTAAGTGTGTGGATACATTTTGTCACTGTTTATAATTTGAATGGTAAATAAAAGGATATGGAGTAAATGCACATGAGACAAAGTCTCTACAAATACATGGTAAAAAACAAGCAAAGGAACAACGCTTTTATTGTTGTTCTTCATCTTGAAGTCACCATGAGGCCTTCAACAATGAGCTTTGCTCATACCTCATAGTAAGTTCAAGACGGCCCCTAGCACCGGTTTAAGCGGAATTCTTTGCTAATTGTCGAGCAACGCTACATCCATGTCTTTCTTGGTCATGGGTGCGGAATTGTCAACAAAAAGCACTAGTGTCTTAAGACAAACACAGGGCACTCATCAAGTCGAATGTAAGAAAACTTGGCGTTATAAAATAGTGAGATGTGGGCACTTAAAACAGGTGGTCTGGATTACATTTCGAAAATTACAAAAATAATTGCCAAAATTTGAAAGTATCAATAGTATATCCATATGAGAAATTCTCTCACGCACAAGTACACCATAACTGAAAAATATAGAGAGCATACATCTCTCGGTATGAAACCGGTAAATGATGGTAATAGCAACTAGTATTAATTGTGTTTCAATGCAAACACAAGAAGTCTCCCAAACGAACTCTCATATCAGAATTAAAAGGCTTTAGTTGAATTCCACAAATTTTAAACAACCTTCCTTTCAAATTTCATTAAATTCTGAGCACTTTGGATTTTCCTGCCTTTTTACCGTTTCCATTGCAACAGTCGCCATTTTGAAGTGTTGTAGACCGGAACCCAATTCTACACATGTTAGGCAACCTTCTTGTAAAATTTCATCCAATTCTAAACACTTTGATTTTCCCGCCTTTTTTACCGTTTCCATAGCAACGGTTGCGAATTTGAGGTCTTCGAGATTTGAACCCAATTCTACACATGTTAGGCAACCTTCCTGTAAAATTTCATCCAATTCTGATCACTTTAATTTTCCCGCCTTTTTTACCGTTTCCATGGCAACGGTTGCGAATTTCAGGTCTTGGAGACCGGAACCCAATTCTACACATGTTAGGCAACTTTCCTGTAAATTTTCATCCAATTCTGAACACTTTGATTTTCCCGCCTTTTTTGGCTGTTTTCATGGGAACGGCGGCCATTTTGAAAATTCCAAGACTTGACTGCACATCTTGGGATTGGGTTCCACAATCCTGTGAAGTTTCATCAAGATTGGATCACTAGTGTCTGAGAAATTTGGCGGACAAAGTCGCGGCGGAAAACGGAAGAATAGTAATAATAAACATAAGAAACACAGCAAAAACAATAAGTCTCCCCAAACTTCGTTTAGGAGACTTAATTACCGAACCGTACTTATCAAGAGCCGAAATGCGAAAAAGGCAAAAAGACTAGCAGGTGCACAGGAACAATTGTCAACTGCAATGATCCCCACTTGGCACAGGCATTTCAAAGAAATGTTGGGTTAAACCGGTTTTATCCCCCCATTGTCGTAGTGTCAAGTAGCAACTCAACAGCAATTGATATGTGCAATTTTTATCTATTGCATTATGAGTAAACAACAATATATTGCTATCCGACAGGAATGCCGTTCTAGTCATGAATAATCATTTACTATATATGACAGATTTCTTTTTAGATTTTAATCGTCTACGACATTTGTTAAAGGGGGAGCAAATACTGCTAGAATTGTCAATGTGAGCTAGAATCGAGTCATTTAACCAAAAACTAAAAGTGCTACTGGCATGCTACATAACAGAAAAAAATAGATTGTAAGAATACTTTGCCAGTTGTTTATGTTTCTTGACGATCCCGCATCCATGGATCATTAGGTTAAAAGCATGGATGTAGCGTCGCTCGACAATTAGCAATGAATTCCGCTTAAACCGGTGCTAGGGGCCGTCTTGAGCTTGCTATGAGGTTTGAGTAGAGTTCATTGTTGAAGGCCTCATGAAGACTTCAAGATGAAGAACAACAATAAAAGCGTTGTTCCATTGCTTATTATAACCATGTATTTGTAGAGACTTTGTCTAATTTGCATTTACTCCATATCCCTTCATTTTTAAATAGCACTTGATTGGAAAATATATCTCATATATTTCTTTGTATGAAATGAAACCTGTTCAGAACAGTTTTTTCTTCAAGACAGAGATAATCTCATCGTTAGAATGTGCTTCAATTAAAAGTTATAAGCGCAAAATATCATTTGTACATCGGTCTTTACCTGAAGCATAGAAATAAGTAAAATCAGCAAAATCTAAATTATTATTATATCTAAATAACTATCTCTGGATAACACTACTGCCCAAGTGCATATCAAGAAATTCTTAAGTCATGTAACTCAGCGATTTTTCATTCGTTTTCTTTGAAGTGTTGTGTGGTAAATTATAAAATACCGAAGTTACTGTGAATTAAGTTTCTGAATAAGCGAATTTCGACAATTTATGCCTCTTCAGTTCAAATAAAATCAAAACATTTGGAAACCCACAAACCGAAATGGGTAAAAGCTAAGAGAGAACAAATTACAAAAAGGATCTAAAACGGAAAGCTAAAATCAGCCAAAGGACAGAGCTTTGCAAGAGGGAGATACTCCTTAGGTTAAAAAAAAAATTCTTAATTTAGATATTATGTGTTTTCAAATAAAATCGGTTTTCGGGCCAGCACCGAAGTACCGCATACTGGGTTGGTGAATACCCTCGAGGACTAACAGTCCACCAGCAGTGGCATCGGCCAAGTGGTAATAAATAACAAAATACCGAAGTTACTGTGAATTTAGTTTCTGCACATGTTCAGCATCGAACACTTCAATCCTCTACTTTCGTGTAATTATAGGAGATGCAACTCTAGTATTAGTATGTCAATGCTTCTTCCAATTTATGTTCATTTTCGCAACTGCTACTTAAAACTGGTTTTAACTAATTCAAAAATAATTCATATTTGTAATGATTTTTTGCAATTCATTTTCATTTTTTGGAATTTTCTAAATTATATTAGATATCTTTCTGTTGTTTCTTTGTCATACTGAATGTTTTTCCGCTTATAAAGTACACATGATGCACCTACACTAGTGACTGTTTTAATTACAGGTGTTATATTGTAAGACTTACATAGCTCAAAAGTATATACATTTTGTAAACTGCATGAAATGAATACTTCAATTTTTTTTATAGTGGTATGAATTTGCTTGCCAATTTCAAAAACTGGTGTGTCGAATACTCTTATTCCGGAATACCTGATACTACATCTTGTTCATCTTAGGGATGTTCGCTAGTCACCTTTTTGGTATTTCTGTCAGATTTTCGGACTTCTCTGGTTTAATCCATTCAAAACCATAATGCTTTTTTGGCCACGAATCCCTTTATTTTGTTTGATAATTTCATTTTTACTTCCTGAGCAGCATTTTGACGAAATTCCGTCAAATCTCATTTATTTTGTCATATTCATTCATAGAAAAACATAGTTAGGCCAAAGAACAATTCAGAGGAATGCAGTTTTTCACCAAATTTTTAATTACTTATATCTCGAACCTATGAATTTTTTCGCTTAAATAACTTATTAATCAGTATTCTAACTAAAAATTACGCATATATGTTAAATCCTATTTACTTTCAAAGTGAGCAGTGAACATCTTTAAGCATTGCGTGCTAAGAATATCCAAAATCGACAATCAATGGTCACGCTGAATTCAACTTGTACGTTCGTCGATCTGATTGTCAGTCCGTTCAGCCGGTAATTCCTGTCGCATTTTTTTTTCGCAACTCCTACAGATCAGTTTCATTACAGAAGAGATTAGTTTCAAACTTGGTAACAGCTTTTAAATGATAGTTTATATTGAACATAATAATGTCACTCAAGTCATTTGTACAAACAAATGACAGACAAGGGTAAGATAATTGTAGTGTTACATGACCCTTTGGCCTCATTTTGCATCTTCTACAGGAAGGATTCAGTTCAAATTGTCATGCAGCTCCATCATAATAAGTTGGATTTGACAAATTGTTATTGTCAGTAATACTTCATGATGAACGAAAAGATATGGTGTAAATGCACATTAGACAGTCAATTGAATAAAAAGATATGGTGTAAATGCACATGAGACATAGTCTCTACAAATACATGGTAAAAACAAGCAAAGGAGCAACGCTTTTATTGTTGTTCTTCATCTTGAAGTCATCTTGAGGCCTTCAACAATGAGATTTCCTCATACCTCATAATTTGAAAAANGTGCATATCAAGAAATTCTTAAGTCATGTAACTCAGCGATTTTTCATTCGTTTTCTTTGAAGTGTTGTGTGGTAAATTATAAAATACCGAAGTTACTGTGAATTAAGTTTCTGAATAAGCGAATTTCGACAATTTATGCCTCTTCAGTTCAGATAAAATCAAAACATTTGGAAACCCACAAACCGAAATAGGTAAAAGCTAGGAGAGAACAAGCAAAGGAGCAACGCTTTTATTGTTGTTCTTCATCTTGAAGTCATCTTGAGGCCTTCAACAATGAGATTTCCTCATACCTCATAATTTGAAAAAGTAGACTTTCTTACAAAATGTAGTGTTAGTAGAATTTTTCTCATGTCATCATCGAGATTATAACATGTAACCTCTACGTCAAAAGATTATCAAACGTGGTATTGTCAGTTTTGTACTTCATTTTGGACATAAGTGGACTTGAAAGCCTAATGAAGCGTTCATTAATTTTTGCCATTTTTCTCACCTTAAATTTTTGGGACTGGTTTCAAAATAGGTATTCAGCCTTAACATTATACAGTTATTGACTGGGTCCGAAACAGCTGTTTTGTTTGACCCGATGACTGAACTGTTGCACGAAGCCGTAGGCCGAGTGCAACAGTTTAATCAGAGGGTCAAACAAAACAGCTGTTGTTTGAGGACCTAGTCTATAACGGTTTTGTTATACCTTTTCATGTCCAATGTTTTGTCTATAAAATATGTTTTATTTGTATATCCATCTGCATTACATTTATCTAACTACAAACTTTAAGTTTTGTTTAATACGCTCCATTTCATCTGAATACAAATCACGGTGCCAATTTGGTAGTGAAGGCGACAGAAGATCATGTGATATGGGCGTGACGTTTTTTAACCAATAAAAATAAAGCAAGCGGTCAACAGTTCGCCTTCGGTCAACAGAATTGAAAACTGTTGACTGGTCAACAGATCGATTTTGGTTTCAGAAAATAAAACAGACAAATTGTCCATTTTTATTTCAAACGCATTTATATTAGGGAACTATAAAATGTATAACAAAATCAGTTGTTCAGACCCTGCAGTGGTCGAATTGGAGAATCTTTCCAGCGAATGACAGTTCTTGTTATATTGGCACTGTTAATGTTTAAATATGCTGTTCAACGTTGGTAGTAATTTGGCTTTGCATTTGTAGCTGAAGAGTCGTTGTTGTTCGTAACGAGTCGCAAATAGCTCAAAATTAAACGAATTAGAGAATAAATATAATTTCACCAGGATTATGGCAAACTAAAATCTGACAGAGCAAAATGCATACCAAATATCACTGACTTATCACTTTCAGTTATTAAGATACTGTTTTTAGGTCATAAGACCGTTAAGTACGAGTTCAAGGAACCATGTTCCCATGCCTGTCAAACAGCACTTGATGTGTACCACCTCTGGAACAAATATGATGTACTTACATCAAAGGGATCTTGAAAAACGGCAATGCCATGAAGTTAAAGTCTAAGATGTCGTCGCGATCATACAATTCATTTTAAAGGGTACCAACCAAGAACTATTGTGACCACGTTTGGTTGCATTTGGCTATGTAGTTACAAAAGAGAAGATCTTTGAACGCTTTCCGATATTATCCTATGTTAAACTATGTTTCATATTGGCAGCCATCTTTGGTGTTATGAAGACTTGTCGGACATTATTTTATAGTTGGTCAACTATTTGCAACAAGATTTGTTCCAATGAACTTAGAAGTTTCAGAGAAGAAGACGTTTGAATATGTTTTCCATATTGTTCAATATTAAAGTAAGTTTCCCGTTTTGGTTCATTTTGAATGTGTAGCAGAATTTTCGGACACATTCTTTACAGGGGACAATACAAGAGCGATAACCAAGTTCGCCGCGAATGGCTTTATGGTTGCAGAAGAGAAGATCTTTGAATGAAAAGACTGACGGACAGTGAATAAGCCTGAAGCCTGAAGCCAAAAAAAAAACGTTCATCAGGGTAAAATCGAGTGTTCTTGAAAATTATACATTGCTTAAAACTTGTTTCAATTTTGACATATGGCCATTATCACGTGTATTGACAGATGGTTTTTAACAAAGAGACCTATTGCTTTCCAATTTACAACAATGACTTTGAAGGACTTGGATGTTGGTGTAAAATAATGAGAAAAGTTAAGTAGTCACTCGAAAGGAGAATGCAAGGTTTTTAGTTTTACTTACTCATCATCCAAATATGAATCTCATACTAGAATACTATTGCGAACAGTTCTCAATCTTGTCCAAATCATTCTATACAAATGAAAAATATATTGACAAAAGGTCAACAGTCAAAAGCTGTCGAGAAAATATTAATTTCGCTAAAAATCATTTGATATGTGGCCGTTTTAGCAAGTTTGCAGCCATCTTTGTTATCTTTAAAGGACAACATAGACACGACCAATAGATGAAAATGGCGATACGAAGATTTACCCCGGCTGTTAATTCATCTTATAAAAATACAGATCATGGTTATTTGATTTTTTGTAAATATTGATTTTGGTCATCTTTCGTCGGAAATGAATAATTTTCTCTTTCTTTAGGTTTTTTTTTCTCTAAATTTTTGAGAAAACCGTTCAACTTATTTGTGCATTATATTCATATATTATACTTTGACCACATTTTTTTCTCTATATGTCTTTGTTACCAAGCCGGTCCAATATATAGTATATTGACTGTCTCCGGTCCAATATAATGGAAAAAATATGAAAATGTATTTCCAACAATTGTAAACGTCAATTAACATTGCCATCGTAATTTTTGCCTTTTTGTTTTTATCTATGAATTAAATCTGAAATTTATTTGATCATGTTAATCAAATATACATGAACCGTGATTTGAAATTGATTATATCAAATACAGATGTTAAAATATCTAGAATTACCCGTTTCCAATGTATATTTCATAAAGATATTGATTTTATGGAGAAAATTTTTTTAAGACTTTTTAACTAGTTTTAACTTTTTTTAATTTTTGGTTTTGAAATGTTCGAATCCTATATGATAATTTGTCGGAAAAGTCATCTATCTACTTGACTAAATTGAACTGTAATATCGATGCCTACGAAATTGTTTTTAGAGCCATTGTTGCATTATGATATTACCATTTACAGTTTTCAGTACATATGCTGCTTGCGGGAGGGGGCTCTGCTTCAATTTGGTCGATCAAAAAACACACAAAAACGCTTCTAAGAATAAAAAGACCAGGGTACATGCCTAAGAAAGACGACAATAAGTCTAGTATAATATAACAAATAGTTCATGACACTTCAGCATCAATGGCAGTTTATGGACCGGTCTCTCACTCCCAAAATACTATATGGACCTCAGCTTCGCTTCGGTCCATATATTATTTTGGGAGTGAGAGACCGGTTTATAAACTGCTTCGGTCCATATATTATTTTGGGAGTGAGAGACCGGTACATAAACTGCCATATGGCCCTCAGTGCCATGAACTATTTGTATAAGATTTTTTATGTTAGCATCAGGAACCAAATTACGATCCCGACATTTTTTTCTTATTGGTCTCTAGATTTTTTTCAAAAGTGCGTTCAGGTCTCCTTTTATTTTTCGGCTCTTATACATACCACCTTATTGGTCGCTAGCTTCTTGGTCGCTAGCTTGAGGATGGTTTATTTCAATGAAAATATCCGAGATCAACTGACTCAGGAGCTATAGTTAACCTCTAGCATAACGACAGCTTAAAATTTCTGATCTTTTTTGCAAAGATTGTAACATCAAGTTTCAGTACAAATATTAAAGATTCCAACGTTCTCTCCAATCAATTTTCACCAAACTAAGCATCACTGACTAAACTATCCATAACTCTTGTCGTTATGGAGTCAAAATTTTAACACACTTCTGTCATCTTCTTCTCCGGAGATGAGTAATACAAGATTGAGTTTATTAAGTTATTGACGTTACATATTTTAGTCTTGTTTATATTTCTTAATCTTTCTAATTATTTAGAAATAATTTCTCTTTCTTAAATGTGTTACTTTAAAATCGTGTATCTATTAGTTTTAAAATATTAGTAGAAATATCCCCTTTGAACAGGCAATAAAATTCTCACTTAAATTTATAGAAAACATTCATTTGAAAAGGGAAGTAATAATATATATCTTCACACCGTATATTTTTCAATGATAATAATAAAATAAACCAACAGAATATCATCATTTATAAATAATAATGATGACTTTTGTACTTCTTTCACACGCTTGCAAATTTCTAAGAACTATTGTTTTCTACTGCATTCTTATCGAATTTTACATTTTTTTTGTAAAGTTCAATTTTGGTTCCAGCTGCATCCTTATTCCCTTATTCCCTTGGTGATTATAAATGGAAAAAGCAACACAAAAATTGTCCTCAAACCAAATACCAAAATCTGTGACAAAATCTTGACTGCTGATATGAGCTGCTTGTAGAATTTATACCTTTCCAATAAATTTCTATAACAATTTAGTAATAAAAAGTTTATATTTAATTCTTTGCACTTTTCAGAAGTGAGGTGATTTTTTTCTCGTTGGATTTTTTTTATTGTAAGGCATGTTCAGTTTGGTATAATAACATACTTACTTACTGGCTATTTGAACAATAGAAAGTTTATGATTCCAAGATATATTGCTACGGTCAAGCGAGTGGCAAAAGTTTCATTTCAACGAAATGTTATTTTACAACCCAAGCCGGCGTTCAAAAAGACTGCCTTCGGAGAGGGACAAGAAACACACTTTACACATTGTCAACTGATTGACGGTGTATGTAAAATGCTTGATTGACGGCACTGCCATGAGGAGATTTTGCATTTGATTGGCTGCGTAAAAATGAAACGATCTAATCAAATATAAAAAAATTCCAGTTCATTGCGTTCAACGAATTTCTCAAAAATTTCCAGTTCATTGCGTTCAACGAATTTTTCTACGTGCACCGCTGTAAATCAACATTATCAACGATGTCTCTTTATCCGTGGTCAGTCTTTCTGGACGTCGGCTTGGAGTGTAAAATTTAATCTATTTGAAATGAAACTTTTGCCACTCGCTTGACCGTTGCAATATTACGATTATCATGTCACAAAAGGTGTACATGATTATGTCAATGAATACGTTGAAGTGTTTTACAGTGTGAGATAGCCTCAAAACTCGTGCGTTTCACGAAATTTTATATCCATACAGTCAATCTGCTAAATGTACGTTCAGGTTCCACTAAAGTAAAAAAGAAGAAAAAATAAGCAACTTAATATACACTTACAAGATTTCTATTGGATTTTTTCAACATACTTTAAACAGGGAACCATAAAGATACCTTTTGTAAACTGTTTTTTAATTTGCGATAATAACGCTCGATGTAAATATAATATTAAGGTTTTTTGTCCCTTTTGCAGCGAGTTTTTGTTGGTGTCTTTCATGCGAAGTGAAAATTGGTTGTCTATCTTGAAAGATTTTTTCCGCCATTTTTTTTTCAATCCCTCTGGCAAGCCACACCCTTGTCCTAGGCCCATTTATGGAAACCAGATATATTGCTGGGTATCGCTTTGGTGAGCCTAAATCTCAAATGTTGCGACCCCGAGGGAACCCCGGGTTATAGAAATAGGACCCAGTATTCCAGGCTGCGGGGTACAACCCCTCCAAAACTTGATGTCCGTGGTTGTGCGGGATGAATAAATAATAACCCATCTTTGGATGGGATGTAAACTCAGGTCCACGTGTTGGAAGAAATGCCATGCTTCTAGCACGTTAAAGAAGCCTTAGAGCAAGCTCTTTTTGAGTGGTCCGTAGGTGATTAGCTACAAGGCTAAATTCCCCACCCCTTTCGATTTCACCCTACCTTTCCAGTGGCAGTCAGAATTTCCCGTCCCATGACCCTTTCCACACCCTAAAGTGATTATTTATTAACAAACATGTTTTCGTCTTGATATAGCTGAAATATTGTTCAGTAGACGTTAAACAATATTCAATCAACCAATCAAATGTTGCGTTCCAGACTACGCAATGTATATCCAAAAAGTAGGTTCGATCTCACGAAAACTTCATCACGATCAGCCTTTGTTTCTTGATGTTTTCTTTTTTGTTATCAGTAATCGTGTATTCAGCTAGTATGCATTGCAATGTCAATACATGTAGATCAATAAATAGGTCTATAAATAGCAGTATGTAATTACAGTCAAAAGTCCAAGCACGTGTATTATGTAAAAAATCAAGAAACAAAGGCGGATCGTGAGGAAGTTTCCGTGAGACCAAACCTCCTATTTTGGAAATACATTGTATGTCTAAATTTTGTGGAGAATTTTCTGAAATATTCATGACTTACGCTTTATTTTTAGGGCATACAGAAAATAAAATAAAAATTGGGGTCACCTTAATTATGAGTGTTAAATCTGTCATAAAAAATCAGCTAATTTTGGTTGAAGTGATAAGGGAAACTGGTGAATTTTAACAAACTCTGATTTTTTTCAGTCAGATCAGATACATGTTTTGGAATTATGCCAAGAAAAGTTATTTCTATGTTTGGCGTCAGCGCGCGCATTGATAATGTGTGATTTTATAACAAAACAAACAAGGGATGTTCTTCGTTTTGGCGATTAAAATGATATATACTTTAATCATCATTTAAGAAGACCACACATATAAAATACTATAAGAAAATTTTTAAAAGAGATTTAATCTGAAATGGGGTAAAAAGTAAGAAATGATGAAAATAATATCTTCTCTGGATTCAATTGAATTCTGAAAACTGACTTTTAATGGACATTGGTCATATCAAAATGTGTTATTTTCAAAAATTCTTTCCTTGTTTTTTTGTTTTATTTTTGTTTGTTTGCCTAATACCCTCCTACGTTTCAAAAAATAAAGTTGACGCCAAACAGAGAATTAAATTGGTTGGCCTTGTGTAAATTTCTAGCTATTAAAATTTCAATGCTTTCTCTTTGTCTAATATATCAGTGTGAGCTATTGCTGTCACATTTTCATCTTCTCCTCTGACTCCACTGAAGCAAATTTAACCAAACTTTATAGGAATGAGGTACTAAAGGTCCTTAACAAAGATTGCTCATTTCGTTCCGATCCGATGAAAACATGGCTGCCAGCACGGACATAGTTTAACATTGGACCTATGGGAAAATCACATTTTCATCTTCTGTTCTGAAACCACCGAAACAAATTCAACCAAACTTTACAAGAATAATTAACTAAAGGTCCTTAACAAAGATTGCTCATTTCGTTCTGATGCGACAAAAAACATGGCGGCCAGCGCGGAACTTAGGTTTAACATTTGACCCTATGGATTAAATCAAATTTTCATCGTCTCCTCTGAAACCACTGAAGCAAATTAACCAAACTTTACAGGAATGATGAACTAAAGGTCCTTAACAAAGATTGCTCATTTTGTTGCGATCCGATAAAAAACATGGCTGCCAGCACGGAACAAAGTTTAACATAAGACCCTATGGGAAAATCTCATTTTGATCTTCTTCCCTGAAACCACAGAAACAATTCAACCAAAATTTTCAAGAATGGTGTACTTAAGGTCCTTACCAAAGATTGCTCATTTCGCTTCAATCCGATAAAAAACATGGCTGCCAGCACAGAACATAGTTTAGCATTTGACCCTAATGGGAAAATCACATTTTGATCTTCTCCTCTGAAACCACAGAAGCAAATTCAACCACACTTTACAGGAAACAACGGCAGTAGAATACCGAAGGAACAAGGGAAGCGAAGACCACAAAAATCGTAATCCAAAGACACGGCAAAAACGGCAACAGAGTAAAACAAAGACAAAACAAGAACGTAAGACAGCTAAAATGCACGGAAATAAAAAGACAGCATTAAAAACTAAGGCACTCATAGTGTGAACTCCCATGAAAACCGGGAATGACATCAGGTGCTCCGGAAGGGTAAGCATGTATTGCCCGACAAGCGACACCCATCACACTATCAGTAAGGCATATATTTTTTTGATAGATCTGTTTGGTACCGGATTGATTAATGTCATTTTCTAACCTATAGACAAAACCAATTTAAAGCCATGGTACATGTTACTTCTCTAACCATAAAACAGTATCCTTAAAGGTCCTTAAAGAAAATTGCTAATTTTGTTCCGATCTGACAAAAACATGGCTGCCAGGGCTGAACTTAGGTTTTAACATGGGGAAAAATCACATTTTCATCTTCTCCTCTGAAACTGCTGAAGCAAATTCAATCAAATTCAATCCAACTTTATAGGAATGATGAATGGAAGGTCCTTAACAAAGATTGCTCATTTTGTTACAATCAGATAGAAAACATGCTGGCCAGCACGGAACATAGTTTAACATTGGGGAAAATCACATTATCATCTTCTCCTCTGAGACAACTAAAACAAATTCAACCAAAATTTACAGGAAGGGTGTACTAAAGGTACGTTACAAAAATTGCTCATTTCATTATGATCTCCGATCAAAAAAATGGCCGCCAGTGCAGAACATAGTTTTACATTGGAGCCTGGTATGAGAAGACAATCCTTTTCATCATCTTCTCTGAAACTATTAAAGCAAAATTAACTAAATGTATAGAAGGTCCTTTCCAAAAATAACACATTTCAATAGGATCAGAAAAAAAACACGGGTGCTTATGGAGAACATAGCTAAACATTAAACCCCATTGGTAATAAACATCATTTTTGGTCATGCATGGCATAGAAGCATTTTATCAGGTGATCGATACAGGCTCAGTCTCTGAGCCTCTAGTTTCTTATTTATATGTCATTGATGGCCACCAATGGTGAACAAAGGCTATATTTCTTCACCAGTTTTGGACATTTGGAACATGCTCTAGCCAATGCAGTGCACCAGAACAGTGTGAGAGGACAGCTGGTACACTGTTCCGTGTGCAACATCTTTTTTGTTAGTACAGTGAGAATCCAATATGGCGTTGTACCTTTGAGACTGCGTTTTTGTTGACATGTTTGACGTCCTTTTATGGTAAATGAAAAGGAGAAGCACATTTTAAAACTTAAATAACATCGGAAACATTCTAAAATAGTAAAAAATAAAACATTTGTTTTTAATATTTCTGATTTGCTTTAGAAAACACGATATCGCAATAAAGATGATAAAAAGGCACGAGGAAAAAATTTACAATCACAGACGAATTTTTTCGTAAACTTTAAATCATTTCGTTAAATGTCGGAAATTGTTTCAATGTCTTTATTATTATAAGAGGAAGCAAAAGGAGGTCATTGGGAGGGGGTGTCTTTCACATTTTCCTGGACATAGAATAATTACAAAAACATCTATTTTTTTTTTACTGATTGCAATTTGTAAGATGATCACTGATCAGTTTATCAACAAGCTTGTCCTGACGAAATCGTCCGTAGAGTTCAAGCCCGAAAAAAAAATGGAAAAGTAAACTTAGTAAAGCAAGAATAAAGTCATAAAATAATAAAACAAATATAGTCTGGCAAGTATGGTCAATACATGGATTTTATAAACCTGATTGGAGTATATTGACCTCAGACTGCGTCCTCAGTCAATATGTTCTTGTCAGGTGAGATATAAATTCATATATTGACATCATCTTCTGGCTATATTCTTATAATGTTACAAGTGACATTTGATCTGTTGACCACTGATGATTTGTTGCTCCCGTCCTGCTTTCCATTGGTCAACAACGTCACATGGTTACGCATGACATCTGCTGTGTGTTTACGATTTTGCAATCGTAACTTTTCACAATCGTTACTACACGGCCATTTACTGGATAATATTTTTTTAGTGTAGCAGAAATGGCCGAGTAGCTACGATTGACGATTTCGAGATGTTTCGGCCTTAAAATACTTCCGCCATGTGCAATTACGGACCTGGACGTTTCGGCCATGTCATAAATTTGTTCTATGTGAAACCTTATTTACATTAATAATATAAATTAAGCTAAACCAAATGAGACTGGTGATGAATATCGGAGGTTTGTTTAACTGTCAGTATTACCAAGTATCAATCTTAGACGGTTGCAGAAACTGCTGTTTGTCTTAGTTTAGGCTCAGACTTGGGATTGGTGTGAACAATTGACAGCCATCATTTATTTTTAAAAAGAATGCTCCGCTTCAAAGAATTTATTTGGGAACCAATCTGGAACAAATATATCCCAGAACCAATCAAACATAAAAAAAAATATCACAAATTTATTATTTTGTTTTCAAATTGAACAAATGAATATTATTTTATATGAATATAAAAATTATAATTGTTCACCAACATTTATTGTTCAATTAAAAAAAATATTTGCACACTGCATAATTAAATGAAAAAGACTTTATTGTTTTCATTTAATATATAGTATGTCACGGAGGTGCATACCCGAGTTGTATTCAGGTAGTAGATATATAGCCAGTAAAAATCGACTGAGCTAACGGAATATTTCTTTAGCTCATTCGGTAGCGAGGCTGGCTACGAAGTAAAAGGTCCAGGGTTCGATCCCCGGACGAGGAGGCACTGGTAGTAAAACAATGCTGATTTTCATGTACAGACTGACCCTCCGGTCACAAGTATATGACCGAACAGAAATATGGCCGAAAAGTCCGAAGTAACGCTATGATCAAAATGTCCTGTTAACATGGAAGTATAACAAATAGTTGCTATATGGGTTTCTCTGACAACAACTATTTTGTTAGACACTCAAAGGAAACTGTTGCCTTCTGCTTATTGTCCTCGTGCAACAGTTCGTTAAATTGTGTTCATGTTGAAATCTGGACACCCTGTCCTGTAGTTGTTTTGTTTTAATGTTGGGTTATTTGTCTCAGGGGCATTCTCTCGAGTTCTTTCTAGCGTTCAACAATTGATCAAAAAATTTTCGCTAAAGTATTGTTTTAGTTTTAAAAGGGTTTTTATGGCACTCTGTGATGTACAAGCACTCTCTACGTATAATTTTATCTGGGCTGGGGGCAAGCATAATGCAGCAGACTGTTTGCTGCAAATCAGTGTCGACTTGCATGTGTGATTTGTGTGCATGATTTTTGTTTATAGTGATGGAGAAGATACATGTAAAACAATGAATAATAGGATGTCAACAAAGATTAAGAATAAACATTCATCCATCGAGAACGCATCATCGAAGCAATCAGGTTGTTTTATACCATTTACTTCCGTTTCCAATATGTTCCGAAGATACAACCTGCGTGGTTATACATGTAAATCCGCCGCTAAAAATAGTTCATGGTTAATCAGTCAATAACACTTGATTAACGTATATTCGAATGTTCTTTTCAAAAAGGTCTCGAGACTATTTATTAAAGATTCAATTTTAATTCGAATAAGTGTTCTACACTTACTGACGACGAACTTAACATCGTTTCAGATAGCTTCAAGCCGTCGTGGGCTTGAATAAAAAGTATCTAATCATGAAACTGTCCGCCATATTTTTTGTGCTGACGGATCTTTTTCATGTCATTGGCCACGGGCACAGAGGACGTTCTAGACATGCTTTTTCTCTGTATATATATACTGACGAAAGAATTACAGCCATAGTTTAACGGTGGACCTATTTGAAATCTTGTATAAGGTGTATTTTTTCAAACAGTTTCATATTATGATTAAAAAAAGTGCATAGTTATGATGGTAATTTTAAATGTGATAACACAGATCTAATCGTAAATCATGGACGGCCACTAACACAGATTGAAAACCGTTTTACACATTCAAGCTGATATTAACTAGAATATAACATTCCAACAAATATATAATTTTGATACCGATCATAAATCCAAGAAGGCTGCAACTGTGCAGATCTTAATTTAACATTCTATCCTGTAAAAAAAGTTGTGAATTGCTAATTTTGAAAACCGCTTCATATTTCAAGTTGATCTTAACTTTAAATAAAATTATAGTTATTTAACGTACGTGATATTATACCGCTGATCGTAAGTTGGAAGACCACCCCCATATATGTAACGCTTTTGGAGTAAGTGAGTTTTACTCTCCTGTCCTTTTTCGGACTTATTTGCCCTTTTCGGCTTAAGCAGACGGTTGGTCCAAATGTGTGACGAGTAGTAAGTAATCAAACAAAGAAAGATATTTTAAAATAGGTTTTCCAGGACTAATTCTGGGGCCTGTTTAATGAACGTGTCCTAAGATAAGATATATCTTAAGATGGTCTAAAGACACATTTTTGTCTTAAGATATGCATTAGGGTGGTCTTAAGACATGATTTAGGACGAAAATTGGACTAAGACCATCCTAAGATATATCTTGGCTAAGATTGGTCTTAGGGTACTTTCATTAAATAGGGGCCTGGTTTAAACATATTGACGGGCTAACGTAAGCAAGGAAATGTGCAATAATTAACCTACAATATTGTGATGTACTGATGTTATTGTATTGATGTTATGTCTAATAATGCAGAGTATTTATCCGATTACTTACTACATAATTGATAACAAATATTAATAAATTATGGAGAATAAACATATAGTATGAAGATGTATAGGTTGTATTTCTCATTATCCCCGCATTTTCGAAGAAAGTTCGGGGATAATGTTATACCCTCCGTCTGTCCGCCCGTCTGTTCGTCCGTCGGTCCGTCCGTCCGTCACACTTTTCTTGTGACTCAAACTCCTCCTACATTTTTGGATTTAGGGATTTAATTTTGTTGTAGAATTGTTGCATATAGTCTGCAGATGCGCAATAAGCTTTCGGATTTTCGATATTGGTCTTGGTGCAAACAAGAGGCCCCATGATATCAATTTTTACACATGTGGCAAAAAGACCCAAAGATGTGGATTAGACACATGTGGCATGTGACGCAAAGTCCTCCTACATTTTTGGATTTAGGGATCAAATCTTTATGCAGAATTGTTGCATATAGTCTATAGATTTGCAATAAGCTTTTGGAATTTTGGTTCCAGTTCCAACTTTGGTAAATTTCCTGAAAATGTCGAAGAAACATATTTTTTTTTAAATTTTGGCATATTATCTTATATTCTGACAAGTGTTTGGTAAAAAACAAAATTCTGAAAACTTAGATTCTGAAAGGCGGTTCTAATTTTGGTAAATTTCCTGAAAGTCTCAAAGACCACTTATTTTTTTGGAATTCTACCTTGCAACCATATTTAAAATGCTTGTGTAATTTAGGACAAACATTTTCATCAATTGGATTTCAAAAATATTTGATTCCAATTTTGGTAAATTTCCTGAAAGTCTCAAAGACCACTTATTTTTTGGAATTCTACCTAGCAACCATATTTAAAATGCTTGTGTAATTTAGGACAAACATTTTCATGAATTGGATTTCAAAAATATTTGATTCCAATTTTGGTAGATTTCCTGAAAGTCTCAAAGACAACTTATTTTTTGGAATTCTACATAGCGACCATACTCAAAATGTTTGTGTAGTTTAGGACGAACATTTTCATCAATTGGATTTCAAAAATATTCGATGTTGAATAAAGCCCCGTGTTATTTCCTGCCAAATCTACAGTTCTCGGTGGTTATCATTGATCATTATAGAAAAAGATTACGCCACTTTATCCCGATTATTACCATATTTTATCCACTGTCGATAGTTAAATTTTTAAAATTTTAAAATGCTCGGCAAGCCTCGCACTGAAAATTTTAAAATTTAACTATCTCTAGTGGATAAAATTAGTAATGAACGGGATTTTGTGGTGTAATCTTTATTAATGTGTTAGACCAAGACCCATCATATGCAACAAGAAACGAAAACCACTTTATTGAAAAAGATGATGGAGAGCTAGAACTTGAAATGGTCGTCGATGTTGTCAAAAAGTTTAGTCTGAGCAATTCAAATTTTATTGGCTATAAAAGAATTATTAACTCTTCTCGCTGGAATAAAGTATTTATCGGAAGAGACAAAGACAAAGCGGTTCGATTGAATGACAAATATCCAAACCTTATTTAAGGATATGATTTTGTCGCAGAAGAAGAAAAAGGCTATTCATCCTTGTTCTTTCTAGGAGACTTTGCTAAGGTGGCTTCTAAAAATAAGTCTTCCGTATTTTTTATACTGCTGAAACAAACTGGCCAGATGACCTTCTGACCTCAATACATGCTGATGCTCCGTTGTCAACGATGGAAAATATGTATGATACAATCATTCAAGGAGCAAGGAGGGTTGGTCGTGGAATAGGGTTTCTAAGTCATCTTTACTTGATGGAAATTCTTAAGAAGAAAAACAATTGCCGTCGAAGCCAACCCAGTAAGTAACAAGATGCTAGGATATGTACCAGATCAAAGACATCACCCGGCGATAACTTATCTTAGGTACGGGATACCTGTAGTTCTTGGATCTGATGACCCTGCAGCATTTGGTTACGATTTATTTACACTAGATTGGTACGAAGCTTTTATGGGATAGGGACTCAATTTAGCAGATTTACAACAGCTAGAAAAAAAATCCCTCGAAAACAGCCCATTGCCTAAACCAGAGAAGTCCATAGCTCTGGAAAAATGGAAACTTGAATGGGATACTTTCATCGCTGAAACTAAATCGAAAGCTTGCAATGAAGTGTTTCCAGGTGTTAAACCGTATGTATCAAGCATATTCCCAAAAGGTCACATAAACGGTGGAACCAAAATAAAAGTTTTTGGGAGAAATTTTCGTATTGCCGTCTGTAAACGTATTCGCTGCAGATTTTGGCAATGTTATAACAACTGGGACATACCTATATGATATGTGTCCCCGAAACTAGCTCAACCAAAGTTATTTAAGGTTCAGCTTGGCGGAGTATTCGATGGTGGATCTAGCTATAATATGACACAGGGATTGCGTCTTCTTATTTATACCACAATGCTGTCCATTAATTAAGTGGAATATATATAGTTGCAAAAGAAACCAACAAGTGGTACATTGGTTCATTACAAATAACAAAATACCGAACTTACTGTTAATTTATTTTCTGCATGTGCACATTTCGACAACTTATGTCTCATCAGTGCAGAAAAAACCAAAACATTTGGAGGTCCATTAACCAAAAACTTTTAACAAAAAACAAAATGTTGATAAATGGTGCATGAATTTAAAAATGTGTAATGAAGAGATATGGAGTAAACGCACATGAGACAAAGTCTCTAAAAATACATGGTAAAACAAAGGAAAGGAACAACACTTTTATTGCTGTTCTTAATTTTTGATTCGTGGGGCATATAGTTTTTAGTTTTTGTGTCTGTCTACAAAAAAGTTTAACATTGGATATATCTTTTGAATGGTAATTGATAAGGCTTTCATATTTTGAATGTGTATTCTTTATGGAAAGACCTTTCAAAGGATATCAGAATATTTTATTTCCAGACCTTGACCTCGGCATGCGATAGACTTTTTGAGAAAAAAATTATCATTGGATATATATTTGGAATGCGAAGTGATATTGCTTTCATATTTTGCATGTGTATTCTTTGTGGCAATACCTTTTAAGTAGAGCAGAATATTGTGGACTTGTGACCTTGACCTTGGTATATGAACAACTGCAAAACGAATGAACCTGATCACTTTAAATATATACGTGTACTATTTTATCGGTAAGCGTTTAAACGTAATTAGCAAGACACTGAATTACGGAAACACGTCAAGGGCTATAACCTAAAAACGGTTCATCGCAGAGTTTAAAGCCTATAGAATTAATTGTAGATATCAGTGACAGGTGCGGATCCAGGTAATTTGAAAAGGGGGGGGGTTCCAATTAGAAAATGAGAGAAAACATCGCCGAGCGGGCGAACATTTTTGGGGTATTTCTTAGTGAAACATCATGATAATCATAAAAAACTACATAATTGTCCAAAAAAGGGGGTTCAAACCCCCGGAACCCCCCTTGGATCCGCCATTGAATGAGAAAAGTATTTTTGAAATACAGTGTATTCATATTTTTTATCTTTTCCGAGATATCGCTAGGGATCTTGATCTTTGACCTTCTGTGCATTTTGTTGGTCATAATGCACTGAACATTATTACTGGTTACAGTGTCTTTGTATCTTAAATTGTTCTTGAGATATATGCAAAAAACTAAAATAAAACCCCGCAAAACGGTAGTGGGACCTAGGTCCAAAACAAAGGTCCTATTATGTTGAACCCAATATGCCAAATGTACACCTTGATGACACTCACACTTTATCCAATACATTTGATCATCAATCTCTCGTTATTTTAGAATTTTTAACCAAAAAAAATTCAAAAATTGGATATGACCTTGACAAGTGACCTTGGTGATTGATCTTGGGTCTTGTCTTACTGCCTTTGGTGCAGATATACCAAACATCCCTACTTTTACTTTTATTCGCCAAGTTCTGAAAGACTTTCTTCATCCCTTAGTGGTGTATACCCCCTGATGGTCACCATTAAGATAGCTAATGACATACGTCTGATAAATCTGTTGAATATTTTCATGCTAAGTGTAATTTCATCCTTTATATTTAATTCTTTCATTTTTGAACTTTGGTAATCTATTTTTTATTCACTTGTACTTGCTTTTATTTAACTTTATTTTTTTTTTTATTATTGAATTTTATCAAATTGTCCAGCATATACATTGAAAGAAGGATATCAAGTTGGAAACTCTTTCATAAAAGAACGTGAATATTAAGAAATTGGAAATTTTCCTGATTTAGCAGTTGGTGTTGATGTATGGTAGGACACTGCCGTAATTTATCTCTATTTGCAAATAACAAAATACCGTAGTTACTGTAAATTTAGGTTCTGCTTATGACTATTCCGACAATTTTATATGTCCCTTCAGTGCAAATTAAATCAAAATAGTCCATAAACTGAAATTATTCCCAAATATGATAGAGAACAAATAACCAAGAGGATTTAACTCAGCTTATGACGAAGCTTTGCAAGAGGAAGATACTCTTTAGTTTTTAACAGAATTCTCTTAAATTTAGATATTAGAAATATTAAAATAAAATCGTGTTTCGGGCTAGCATTGAAGTACTGTTTGTTTGTGAATACACTCGGAGACTAATAGTCTACCTGCAGTGGTATCGACCCAGTAGTAAATTATAACAAAAAAAACTGGAGTTTATGGAACGCCATAGCTGCCAGTTTTGACATACAAATGGACCCAATGGAAAAATCATATTTTCATCTTCTCCTTTGAAACCACTGCAGCAAATTAAACAACATTTTACAGGAATGATGAGTGGTAGATGTTTTACAACAATTTCTCATTTTTATAGATCTGTCGAAAAACACCAAGAGTGCAGAAAATAGGTTTAACATTAGACCTTAGCGGAAACATCACATTTCCAACTTAAACGAATTCAATAAATTCAACTAAATTTTATAGGAATCATGTATGGAAAGTCCTTTACGACGATTGCTGATTTCATTCCGATCCGTCAAAAACATGACCCCCAGCGGTGGACAGAGGTTTAACATTGTAATCGTTGGGAAAAATCACTTTTCATCTTCTCCTCTGTAACCACAGAACCAACTTGAACCAGACCTTACAGGAACGATGTATGGAAGGTTCTTGACATGGAGTGCTCATGAGTGCTAATTTCATTTCGATCCGACAAAAAACATGGCCACTAGCACGGAACATAGATTAACATTGGACCCTATTTGAAATTAATCATTTTCATCATCTACTACATTGTTCTAGTAAATTTAACCAAACTGAATTGGAATGGTGTATGAAAAGTCTTGTACAAAGATAGCTCATTTTGGTCGGATTTGACCACCAGCATGGAGCATGTTTAACAATGGACCGTTAGGGAAATCACATTTTGATCATCTTCTCTGAAACGACTGAAGCCAATTCAACTTAACTTAGCATTAGACCCTTAGGGAAAAATATCATAATTAGTTATCAACATAGACATGGCTTACGGTATAGTAGTAGCACTTTGTCAGGTGAGCGATTCGGGCTCAGTCCATGAGCCTCTAGTTTAAATCTGTGGTCTTACTTTTCACTTTACGGTCTTACTTTGTTTACTTTGTGGTCCTACTTTTTTATTGTATGGTTCTACTTTTTTAATGTGTGGTCCTACTGCTTTGATGCGCTACATTTTATTTTGTAGCCCTACTTTTATGCTTTTGAATGTTCTATTAAAATTGTGTAGAAAAAAAAATCACACGTGGAAAGAGACTGGAGATTAATCCAAATACAAGAGAATATAACGACATGTGCCCCTCCAAGACAGGTAAGCGCATGATTTTCATTACAAAACTACAATTAACTGGAACTAACTAGTCCCATCATTTATGCACATTTATAGAATATAAGACTTTCTTTCACATCATAATTTATTTTTATCTTTTTATTTTTGTCTGTTTGTTGTTTGTTTGTTTTTTATTTTTGAAATTCTGACAAGAAAAATTGCTATGCTTATGTCGAGACTGATTAGAAAATAAGTTTCTACACAATGTTTTGCAAGGCATTAGATAAATCAGTTATCGGTTCGGACTGCAATTTTGCTCCCAGCAAGCACTGATAAAAATCTAAACCATTTGAAAATATGCAGAGTTATTTAACATTTTGGATATTTTTCCAATATTTCCTTATATAAGAGATATTTCTCCTTTTAATAACCATAACCCAACCCTATGTTATTGTACAACTTTCCCCACTAGTATCCATTGATACAGTGTTTTTCTAATATTATTAAACTCTTCCCGATCTAAAACTCTAACATACGTTGTTATGACAACTGTTTATTATTGTAGAGCTTTCTGTACTTATCTCTATCTATACACAATCTATTGTTTGGAATCTTATAAATCCCAGCCTTAAACCCTAACTTAAGTTGCTATGACAACTTTATATTATTGAAGAGCTTTCTGTACTGATCTCTATTTATACAGACATTTTTCCCAAAGTCATTTGCAACAATGGGAGTGATTGGTCAGTTACTTTCTTAGAAGGGTTTCATATTGGTTGATTATCCTGCATTTTGCTTCGTCAATCAACATCAAATTGAGGCTAAGAGTGCCTTCTATTACGTTCGCGTTCATTATTAGATAGGGAAGATAACTCATGATTATCTCATGCTGCTGATGAGTTGATTACCATTATGTTTATATTGACTGCGCTGGTTCTCATTTCGCCATATTGCTGCTGTTGTAGTGGTAGGTGGTGCTGATGAAGTAGACGGTGGAAGTGGAGCACAGTAATGACGTAGACGGAGATGGTGGTGATGATGATGTCTTACAAAAAATTTAACGCCGTCTTTTTTTTTGTCTCTATCATGAAAAACGCTGATATGACGATGATTTTAAGGTGCTAATGATTATGCTCATACGACTAGTGAGCTGCTAAGTAGTTTGCTTTTAGATGTGGTCGCGTGCTAATTTCACTAATTGTCCGTGTTTTGGTTAGTGGTGCGGCAGGGGTTGGCTGTGATGGTACATTTGTAGTTGGAGTCGTTATGGGCAGCAGTAATATCGACATGGAAAGTGCGCAAAACACGGGAAAAACGTTAAGTTAATGTTATAAATTAATCGGAAACACAAAACGCTACATACGTACAATATGCGCAAATACAACAAATATCAACATTCATCGACAATAATAGTCATTCCACGAAACCATGTACAATTGAAAAAGGGAAATGATAAAAATTCACTATCAAAGATGAAGCTTGAAATAGTTGTTTGTATAAACATTATTGCATGTAGATTATGAAAAAAAAATGTTATTCTGACATACTGCTCATCTTGTTTCTAGTGGAGAGTTAAATATATTTGGTCAATGAAATTCTTCGTCAAGTACAATAAAATTTTACTGAGATAAGCTGTAGAATTTTGTGGTAGTGATATAAACTATTCTTATTAGGGATAATTTCATCGTTGATACGAGTATGAAAAAAAAAACATGCTAACAGTTTCCATGTCGATTCTAATCTTCTGTTATATTGGCAGTTTAACTCGTAGTAATGCTTTTATTCTTATTTTTTTAAACAGTCATCTTTCAATTCTATTCTTTTTGCAAGTTTTGACATATAAAGCTGAGATGCTTGTTCTAATTGTAGCTGAGTTATTCAAGGTTTTGTATAGTTTTTTTTTTATTCTTATCTTTTTAAAGATTTCAGTTATGAGTATTTCAAGAATATGACCATTTCGTTACATACAATAAAATTTTTACAGTTAAATTGAATAATAGAAAAAAGAAGGGTAACGGGGAATGTGTCAAAGTGACAACGACCCAAAGGGGAGAAATAACAACTCAAAGCCACCGTAAGATCTTCAATGAACAGTGAGAAAACCCCACACCCAACGGCAGGTCGGAGTCGGCCCTGAATCATCCTAGACTCCTATAGACATAAAGTAAACTTACTAGAAAACAGAAAAGACACACAAAGGCTTAATAAATTTCCTGACTTTAATTTCAGCTTCCGCTACATAGACGATGTACTTTCTCGTAATAATCCTAAATTTAAGGTATTTATATCAGATCTATCAAAACGAGACTGAAATTAAAGAAACAACTGAAACACCTACTTCAGCTTCGTACCTAGATCTTTTATTGTATATTGACGAAGATGGACGTTTGAAATCTAAGCTATATGACAAGCGTGATGATTTTAATTTCCCAATTGTGAACTGACCCTAGATGTTTTGTTTTTGGTCGTCTTAACCTGGATATGGAATGTTGTCTCCTTGACATTTACCCCATTTCCTTTCTTTTTCATATTTCTCTTACTGAGCGGCAATATACCTACCTCTCCAGCCTATGGAGTGTACGTTTCAGTTACTGTCGAGCGTGTAGTTTGTACAGTGATTTTTTTAACAGAGCAAAATCACTGTCCCAAATGCTGCTTAGTCGGGGACTTGTTCAACCTGGATTGACTCACAGCGTGACGGGTGCTGTCAACAGAGCAGGCCATGCTTACCCTTCAGGAGCACCTGATGTCATTCTCAGTTGCACTGGAGTTCACACTCTGAGTGCCTTTGTTTTGAATGTTGTGATTTCTATTTATGTGCTTTGTATCTGTCTAACGTCATTCTTTTCTGTGTCTAACGCCATTGTTTTCTGTGTTCTCGATTTGGCCATGTTTTTGGAGATCATTTTTTGTAAATTTTACTCCTTTGTTTCTTCTGTATTCTATTGCCGTTGTTTTAGGACAGGCGCAAACCTGCTGCGGCGGGGTTAAACTAGTTTTATTAGGCCCAAACCCCCCTTGTAGCCAATGTGATAAATAAAAAAACACAATCGTAACAACAGTAAAATTTAGTTAGAAACAGGACTGAGTCAATTGTGAAAAATGAAACTGAAAGAACTAAATAGCCGGACATAAACATTAAATTACAAAAGACTACTAGCAGTTAACTGACATCCCAGCTCCAGACCCATTACCAACTGACAAATAAAGTTATGTACCCCCGGTATGCAGCTTCCACCAAGATCCCTTCCCATGAGAAGCTTAGCATAATGATTTTATACATATAAAGTTAGTTTTAAAGAAATATGGCAGGATATAAAGATCAATATGGATATATATAGTTTCTACAACGAGAACTAAGTTGATTATGAAATTTCTCACATCGAGTTAAATATATTTTGCAAATGTTTGAAAACGAGGCTTGCCGACTTTTTAAACATTTCAAAATTTATTTAACAAGATGTGAGAAATTTCATAATTAACGTGTTTAAGTTGTAGAAAATGTTTCTCTAATGACATAATGTAAAACACCGAGGATTATATTCCGAATAGATTTGGAGGGAAAATTCATGCGAGTTGTTACCTCACTACAGACGAGAAATATTTTTATCACACTGACCAGGCGTTAGTTAAATTTGCTAGAAATTAGAGAAACATGTATAAACATTATATGAACAAGAAAAAAAAATTACATGTAACAACCACAAATATAAGATAGATAATTTCAAAAATAAAGAAAAACTGAAAAAAATATATTAAACTAAAAATTCTAACATCAGCACTAAAAATGTTCAAACTTTTTCATAGAATTAATGTTTACTATAAAAATACAAAAATCAAACTTGATTTATTGTTCGTGCAATATTTGTAAAACAGTTTGACCACAAATATTCCAGTCCCGTATTGTTACGAACAATGATATCAATAGGTGCTTCTTTTCATAAATTTAGGTTTAACGCTTCATTTTGTTTCCGCTGTCTATTTTTGAGGGATCCATCCAAACACGACTCTAACCAAGTTTCATTCCAATAGGCCCTGTGGTTTTAGAGAACAAGATTCTAGTTTGATAGGTTTCGCATATAGTGTCCAACGGTTAAACTATGTACCCCGCTGGCGGCCATTTAGGATTAGAGATAGAAATGTCGCGGGCAATATTTTAAAGGGAACCACCCAAGATCTGTTGTGACCAGTTTTGTTCCTATATGCACAGTTGTTTCAGAGATTTCGTTTCAGATAGGTTCAGCAGTGTTTGATTAAATGTTTATATGGGTTTTCCCGTACGGGTCAATGTTAAATTATTTACCTCTTGGCAGCCATTTGGATTATATTCGGTCACGTCGGGCATTATTTTTAAAGGGGACCACCTAAAAACTGTCGTTGCCAGTTTGGTCCCAAAAATGGCCAGTGGTTTCAAACAAGACCTTATGATTGACGAAAAGTGATGGCTAAAGCTATATAAAGCCAAATGGGGGAAGGATTCGGGATGCCGATGTGGCTCTTTTAAAATTCGGGAAATCTAGATGGCCTTTTCTTAAGACCGGGAATTTAGGATGAAACGCCATAGGAATACGAGAAAGGCATGTTCTAAGCCATGTGAAATCGGGATTTTTTTGGGTTAATTTGAACAGGGTTGGCATAAAAATTGTTTCTTATAAAACACAAACTTTATTATACTTGATCATATGTGAATCATGATGAGTTCATATACACATTCAATATTTTCAATTGAACCTTCAAAATTTTCGCAGAAATATATCGGGATTTGGATTTTTCACAAAATATGTTTCGGGATTCTGGATTTACCACTATAAATCGAGAAATCGTGATAAGAGACCCTCCCCCGAAAACAGCGTTTGATACAAAAATGCGCACACAAGTACATTACGTATTGATAAGCAATTCATCCATAAATAAATATGATACATTTCCTTATCTATATCGAAAATTGTTTAAAAAAAATTATTGTATGTAAAGTTAACATTGTGTGGAATAAAATCGTGTGATATATTTTTCATCTTACAAAGCAAAGTATTCCAACACATGACAACAAGACCTTGACATGTTTTCGAAACAATGAAATACCTAAACATGTCTTTTTACATGGCTCAAAAATTATTTTATATGTAAAAGATCAATTTAAGGTGTCTGCAGGGTATTATTTTCCTATTATAGGATTTTGTGAAATTTTCTGTGTAGAAACATAATTGTATTATTGTTAAAAATATAAAATAAAAATTGGGGGTCACCGTGCATTTAAGCGCAAAAAATGAAATTGAAAATTTCATGATTTTACATACAAATAATAAGGAAAATGACTATATGCGAGGATAGCTTTAAAAATTTATTATAGATTTTTTTTCATACTCTGTATGTGTTTTGAAATCATTATATCGTTTAAATATAATAAATAAAAATAGGTCACCGTTGACATAAGAGAGTTAAATCTATGTTAAATTCTAGTAGTGAATCACGTCACTTTGGATCCATAGGGTCTATGTTAAAGTTCCTCCCAAACTTCCCTCCGAAATTATCGATCGCCTTGTTTGGTCAATTATCAGTTTTTGAAAGCTATTTCTGTTTGTAATTACTGTCACCCCGTTTACAGACATGGATATTTTAACCCGTTCCTTTTATATATTTGTAGTTGGCTTTACGCTTAAAACCCGACCTCCTCGCAGATATCCCTTTTATTTTGTATGTCTTCAGC